>JABUQX010053208.1:0-10000 GCA_015478945.1 Trachelipus rathkii
TTTACCAGGGACTACGTGTCACTCCGCAACCATAATCTGCCTCTTATCTACGTTTACTTTCAAACCCTCCCTTTTACATCCTGTCAAATCTCTCTACCAATCCTCAAGCTCTCTTTAGATTCGCCACACAAAACAAATAATCCGCATATAATGGGTAGGAAACCCTCTCCACTCTCTTCCATTCATCCTCATTCTAACACCATCACTGCCACCCCCACCTCTAATTCTTTATAATCCATCTATATACAAATTGAATAACCATAGACATAGCACATTCCCTGCCACACTCCGCTATTGACCAAATATTAAACCAACTTTCGACTCATTAATTTATTAACTCACTTCCCTATTGTCATACATACTTTTTCTTCCATTCAGAGCCTACCAACACTATATATCACCAACGTGCTGCTAGATCTTTTTCCTATATTAACCAATCTATCCTTGCGCGCAACAATCCATGAAATACAAATGCAATTTATTCTTCTTCTCTCTTATTTTCTCCAATCATTTGCTTCAATATGGGTGATCCACACATCTTCTACTCCTAAACACTGTGGTTACTTTTACCAATAAGTCCTTCAGTCACTCGGCACTCTTTTCGACCAAAATACCAGCATATATCTTCCCTGCAACACTCAATAAATGAATTCTCCTATAATTCCTACAGTTATCTTTATCTCCTTAAATTTATATAAGAGTACTATTACCATCCTGCAATCCCTCGGAACTATACCCTCACTAAACGCTTTGTTACACACTTTCAAATCCACTCAAATCCACTGCCTCCGTTCTTGATCATTTCGCCAGTAATTTTATCTATACCTGCAGATTTTCATTCTTCAACTTTCTTCTCTTACCCATTCTACCTCATACTAATTACTTCATCCCCAAAATACCTATTCCCTTCTTGCACCATCAAACCACACACACATTCACTGTCATTTCTTCATTACTGTCAGTGTTACCGGGAGTTTTCAAAGTGGTTTCCCTCCACCTCATGTTTCAGAACTATCAGGATTTTACGAATGCCAAATGTTTATTCATTATTCTAAGTAGATTCCCTTTATTCTCATTCCATAACCTTATGCGCTTCCTTCCAGAAGAGCTTCATATTTCTTTGTAAGTCCCCATTCATCCTCCTTCCAAGCTGCTCCTTTACCTCTTTTTTTCCTCCATATGCATCTTTTAGTATTCATATTTTCCTCCTTATATTGGTACTTTAAACATCTTCTTTGAAACTTCATCACGGTGGCTTTTAGCACATTCTATTATGCTTCTTTTTTACCATTTGCTTGCTTGCATTACCATTCATTCACATTCTTATTTCTACTTTGGCATTCACATACTTTTTTTTTATAATGACAGCTTTTCACTTCGTTGCCTCCAAATTTGTTCGTTCGCTTGTTCCACATAACTGATTACTTGGGGCTTGCTCTTAAACTCTTGCATCTTATTTTTTTCAGTTTAGCTGCCACTCATGTTTCACCATACCGACTTCCATTCCATATGCCCGCTGCAGTCTTCAGGCCCTACAAATAAATAGGCTCAGCATAAATGATCTAAAGAAAACATTTCCTAACCCCCTGCTGATTTAACATCCCATACATTCCTTCCTTAACTCAACTTCTTGCCAACATGATTAATCCTTGCTTACTGCCTGCCTCTATTTTCATCTCACCTAAACCAATTGCTTGGCCATAACCTTAAGACCACTCTTGTGTTTAAGAAAGTATTACATGCATATCTCTCTCTCACAGAAGTAATCACCTTCCCTACATCGTTCTCATTTTCTCCCAACACCCCAAAACCACCTGTTTATATGCCACCTTTTTAGATCACTTTGTTCAACCATCTAAGGTCATGGCTTTAATCTTTGCTTCGAGCTACACCACTCACCCCAAATGCGGCATCCGTTTCAGGTGCATCAGAAGATGCATTCTCTTCAACATTACCCTCAGATGGAACATGTGACACACTATATGAGCTTTTCAAGAGCATTTAACTATTAGTTCACGGTGCTCACGCGAGAATTTACCATTGTGCTTTGTGCCAGTGCTTTCAGTAAAATTTGACTCATTTTCCACCCCCTGTGTTGCAACACTTACACGGCTCTGTTTTACCGTTTCGGCACAGTAACTGGGCAGTCTATGGCGTTAAATCAGGAATTTGTACTCTCTGATATATCCATCACTTACTCTCATATTCCTGTTCTGCTTTTAAAGCATTTTATTCCTCTGAAATTCCCATGTACCATACGGTTTCGCACATTTTTCGCCGAAGATGAGAGTCTGTTTACGGCAGATCACGACCTTATCAATTCGTGTTGGCATTCTGGCGAATGAAGAGGTGGTGGTGGGCAGCCAGCACAACTACCACCGTCCTTTAGATGGAAATCATTCTACGACATGCAGGACCTGATGTGGGCAACATTCTGCTCCCCCACATAGTGATGAGGATGGGGATAATCTGTAGATGTTTGTCTAAGGGGAGGGTGTGGATGAGAAGTATCATCACTGTTATGTGGATGAAGGTGGTGGCTTTGGCATGTTGCCTGGAGATCTGTGTGAAGATTTGGAGGCTGAGGAGAAGAAAAAGGTTAACCATTATTCCCTTTTTGTAAAAGTAGAACTGTACTGATGCGTAAAGGCCATGTCATTTTTATTCAGACTGTCTGTCTGTATCTTGCACTCTATCTATCTATCTATCTATCTATCTATCTATCTATCTATCTATCTATCTATACTATCTATTATCTATCTATCTATCTATCTATACATCATTTATTTATATAATATACATGTATGTATGTATATATATGTATACATTTATAAATACATATATTTATAATAACAATATATATACTTTATATTTATATATATATAATAATAATATATATATGTAATATATCAACATAACTAGATGACATCTTTCTTCTTTATATCTTTATATACATATATATAATAATAACCATAATAATAGCATATATATATATATGTATGTAACTATGTATGGATTATGAAAAAGATACCAATTCAGTTAAATTATATCGCTAAGAGTTAAATTCAGACTCGGTTTAAAACAAATAAATGTTTTATTCATTTTGGACTCGAATAAAAACACGTTTGTGACTTTCGTCCAACAAAAGAATTGAAGTTTCTCATTATGCAAATCAAAACAAAAGAGAATTGGCTCCTTATCAAATGTTTCATTAAATTATATGATTCTTATTTACCTTTTTCAGTTCTATTTAAAATACATTCATCATTTTAGTAATCAATTATATCTCTCTTGAGATGCCCGTATGTTTGTCAATCTCAACTTATCTATCTATCTTTTATTTCGACCTACTTCTTCATTTTGGTAATCAACTCTATATCACATATGAGATGCCCGTATGTTTGACAGTCTATCTATTTATCTATCATCTTTCTATTAATCTTTTTCTTCAAATATATATATATATATATATATATATATATATATATATATATATATATATATATATATATATATATATATATATATATATATATATATATATATATATATATATATATATATATATATATGTATATAATATATATATATGCTCAACTATATAGCTATATATATAGCATATATCATATAGCCTATTTACATAACTTAATAATAATATATATATATATAAAAAATGTATATATAATAATAATAATATGTAATATATGTATAGCATAATAATATAATAATAATAATAATAATAACTATACATGTGTGTTATTCTACTTCTTATATATATAATAATAATATTATAATAATATGTATAAAATATATATAATATATATATATGTTTGGAAGTAATAATAATAATAATAATAATAATAATATACTCACTCTATGTAATTAATACTTCTTAATATATGTATATATATATGTATATATATGTATATAATATAATAATAAATATATATACATAATAATAATAATAATTTAATATAATAATATATATAATAATAATAATAATAATAATAATAATATAATAATAATAATAACAATAATAATAATAATAATATTAGATAAAGATTAAAACTTTTGAAATCATTTAAAGTACGGTATTTAACAATTTAACTATATATAACCAATAATAACCAATAATAATAACATATATATATATATATATATACTTAATATATATATATATATATATATATATATATATATATATATATATATATATATATGTATTCTGTCTATATATACCTATATGTTTGTCCAGGAAATCATGAGGTAGATCTATATAGCTTTGTATCGGTTTTCCCATTCAGTGATAAAGTGGTCCAGGTACTCATGAGGTAGATCTGATATAGCCATTGGAATTCTTCATTCATAGTTTCTGAAGGTTGTACAACTTTACAATTTCTTTCCTAGAGTACATGGCGAGGTCGTATATGCACTTCTTTATTTCAAATCTAGTACTCTCTCTCTCATCTATCTTTCTATCTATCTATCTATCTATCTATCTATCTATCTATCTATCTATCCTATCTATCTATCTTTCTATCTATCTATCTATCTAAATCTATCTATCTATCTATCTATCTATCTATCTATCTATCTATCTATCTATCTATCTATCTATCTATCTATCTATCTATCTATCTATCTATCTATCTATCTATCTATCTATCTGTGTCTGTCTATCTTTAACAAAACTCATCATATCCTAACTTATATTGAAAGGGATTATTTTTGGCTAAGAAATTAGATAGCTTTATGTTTGCGGCTAAATATGAAATTTATTAATTTATTTGACAATGATTTGGATGCTCTCAAGCGAGAATAAAATTTTATTTCTGGAATAGGAGGATACCTTAAGATACCTTATACATATATATATATATATATATATACTATATATATTTACGGTATATATATATATATATTTATATATAACTCGTAACAGTAATATATATATAATAATATAATAATATATGTCATATGTAATAATAATATGTAATAATAATATATACTCATATACTTACATAACTGATACCATCATAATATAATAATAATATGTATATATATAAAATCTAATAAAATAATATTAATATATATATATAAAATAACAATATATAAAAATAATATACAATAACAATATATATATACATCATATATATATAACATATAAATACTTTATATTTAATACAGGTATATATATACATATGTATGCTATTTCATCTTATATAATAATAATAATAATAATAATAATATAATAATAATATATAATAATATAACTATATATAATAACTATATATAATAATATATATATATATATATATATATATATATTTCCTTATTATGAATGATGCGTCTAATTAAAAATTTATTCACTGATAACTTTAGCTTTTAATGACTGTATTCAAAACTGTTGAAAGAGATGTTGCCTTGATTACTCAGCTCAAATTTTTATGACAAGTGTAAAATCGTTGCTAAAATATGCACGCGCGTGTAACTATAATGCATTTTGGCATATTAATTAATATTGTAAATTTTGAGTGTAAATATATCAAAAGACTTGAGCTCTTTTATATATTATTATATATATATATAGATTATATTGCAATTTAAATTCAAGTTTGAAGTTTCAGGCTTTACTCATCATATGTCATCTGATGATAGAGGATGAATTAGCCCGTTCATATATAGCGTTATTATAGTGATTATATTGCAATTTCAATTCAAGTTTGAAGTTTCAGACGAACTCATCGTATGCCATCTGATGATAGAGGATGAATTAGCTCGTTTATATATAGCGTTAATGTAGAGACATGTGGATGGCAAGATGATATTAGTTAAATTTTGAACAATGGTGTCGCATCTGGTTGAATCAATTATCATCTAACAAGACAATAACTCTTGATGAGTTCATATCTTTCAATTGTTTACAAACAAGATAGTAAATTCTTAGAATATTTTTTAAAAACAAAAATATATATTTTTTTCATCAATATTTGCCATTTTAGAACTAAAATTGTAAATTGTGGAGTTATATTCTTATAATTTAGCTGTATTGTTTTATAATAGTCTTTATAAAATTATTAGAACAGCAGGCTTTACCTAAAATATTTCTCGAGTCAAATATCATGTATTTTAAATTTTCACAGAAGCATTGAAAAATATATGGATAAAATAAAAAGGTATGTCAAGCAATAGGTGAAACTATATATACCGTAAAACCTAATCGCTCATAAGATTTAATCATTTTTGTCCTTGTAGGTACTCATACTTAGATGATAAATGGTTGTATTAAAAGATTATCCAATGAACGATACTCCTCTTTTCTTTCGTTATCATTGAACGCAACAATATTCACAGAGAGTCAGTGTCAGTAAAATATATAATCCATTAAATGCGTTGGGACCAACATAAAACTTAACACTCCTTTAAACAAGCGACACGCGAACTACAGCTCCATGAGGCTACGTCCACTTCGCCTCATGTAACATAGCCCCATGAGGCTCACCCAACTTCATATTAGGTTTCAGCGGACATAAATCATGGTTTGTAATATGTATGACGACAAAACAGAAAGAGACTCATATTTTTTTACGCCAAAAGGTTGAAAAGTTGGAAAGAAAAAGCATATTGGCTCTCAAGATTCAAGATTCTTGATTCGCTCCTTTACTAATTTGTTAGAGTGCATTTTTCATAAGGGTAAATTTCACGATATCTTCCCAACAAATATATAATCTCTTGCTCTTAGTCTTAATATATCGAAAATCTTTTAATTTTATTTATTTTTCTTGTGATAATTTTGTTCTTCCCTCCTTCAACCCAATCAGAACAAAACTTTTCCAACTTCTTGAATATAAACATACCCTGTTATAAGATCTCATCTTTTTAAAAAAAAAATAAAAGTTCACACCTTACGGGCTTAGCCCTATGCTAGGAGGGGAACCTATCTAGGTAACTGCTACCTAGGATCCGGACTAGGGATCGAACCCGGGCCCTTGCCAAGTGACTCTAACGCTTTACCGATTGAGGCACGGTAAATTTTTAGGTTTTTTATTAATCATTCTTTTAAATAAACCACAATAAGCTTCTCGGACTATAATCGTGAAGGGGAGAAATTATAATAAATATGAATTCATAACGAACTGGAGGAACTACTTAGATATATATATATATATATATATATATATATATATATATATATATTATATATATTCGGGTTGTGTGTGTGTGTGTATATAATATATATAGTATATATATAATAATATATATATATATATATATATATAATATATAATATTTATATATATATAGTATATATTATATATATGTATATATATATATATAATATATATTATATATATATCATATATATATATATAATATATATATATATAATATATATATATATATATTATATATAATTATATATATATAATATATATATATATATATATACATTAGATAAGTATATATATATATATATATTCATATAATTTATATATATATATATATTATATTATATTATAATATATTATATATATATATATATATATATATATATATATAATATTATTATATATATATATATAATTTATATATATATATATATATAATATATATATATAGGCCAGACGGAAGGAATTGCAATATTCCTAATTTATGTTGTTTCAGCATAAATTAGGAATATTGAAATAAATAATTATATTTCCGAAATATACATATTCTGATTTCTAGCAATGTTTCCGACTAATCCTCCTAATCTCTGGTCATCTGACTTTAAGAATTATTAAAAATCGTGTGAGGTGGTGTCACACAAGTTGAAGGGTGGTGAGTCAATGCTCTCTAAATATTTTCACCACAACACTTTTTCTCTTTAATTTCAGCTCATATTATTCCAGTATAGAAATTTTTATTTTCTTTTACGTTATTGGTGATATTCACTGATGTTTTTTCAATCTATACCCACTACCACACTATCGCACTCTTTATCTTAACGAGAGTCTATTTTCGTACCCCATTACAATTCATTTATACTAACATATCGTAACTTCCTATTCCATCTCTAATATAAAATAGACTCTTTCTATTGCACGACTGTGATGTGAAATTTAATACCTTCTTCTCGGCTTTTTAATTCCGAAACTAATCTGAAGTTGTTTCTAAGTATTTGGTTGGTAGTAGGTGTCAATTCTTTTGATTTTTCTTTACTAGAAGACACTTAAATAAATGATACATTATAATTATTAATAAACAAAAGCGCTGGAAAAATATTTTAACATTCTTTATAACAAAATTAATAAATAAATAATAATTCTTGGTCTTTAATTCCGAAACTAATCTGAAGTTGTTTCCTCGTATCTGGTTGAAAGTAGGTGTCAATTTTTTCATTACTAGTTACCAATTAAATAAAGATTACATTATTAAAATATTTTAACATACTTTATAACAAAATTAATAATTAAATTAAAAAAAACTTATAACATTTGAATAATTCTCATAATGCACATACTGTATGTATAATAAAAAGCTAGATATATATATATATATGTGTTTATTTATGCAAATAAGTATGTATTTAAGTGTTATGTATATATTTAATTATGCAAATGTGCATCTTGCCTTATAAAGGATAATTTTCATTATTTCTTTGAACAAAGGAATGCAGAATAAACAGAGAATAAATTAAAGTTTCTTTGAATATATTTTAATAGTATTTAACACAAGACTTTTATTATTGTTATTTGAATTTGAATTCTTTTGGAACCAAAGTATTTGGGTTCTATTTGGAAGGTTTCATTACAGTATATCTATATGAGATTTATAGAAGTGTTAAAACTCGTCTATGTCTATTTGCTAGTCAAATATAAAGGAAAATTAATTTCTGTCACTCTATCTATGAATGTCCTGCATCGATTTTCATCATCAGTCCTGTATTATAAAATTGTTAGAATTTGAGTCTTATTTTTAGTTTTTTTTTTACACTATATTGCAAAAGGCAGGAAAAATAATCCGTAAGTTCAGACTTAATTATAAACAAGCAACGTCGCTACGCTCCCCTGGAACGCGAGCGTTCAGGCTTGACTAAAAAAGCGAGCTACACTCGCATTGGGGCCTTTCCTCACTTTGCTCGCGGTACACACACACACACACACACACACACACACACACCTCACACACACACACACACATATATATATATATATTATATATATATTAATATATATATATATAATATATTATAATATATATATATAGTATATATATATATATGATATATATATTAATCTATATATATTATATATATATATATATATATATATATATATATTATATATATATAATATATATATATATATATATATATATATATATATATATATATATATATATATAACTTAATTCTTTTATTTTAATTTTAATTTTATTTTAAATTTTTTTGAAGCTATAATCTATTACTGCATAGTCTTTATAAATATAAAACTATATATAAGTTAGAAATTATATATAAATATATATATATAATATATATATATATTATATATATATATATATATATATATATTTATATATATATATATTGTGTATTTTATAGGTTTAATAGATGTAGATAAAATTATCTTATATAATCGTATAAATTTATATATAATTGTATATAATTTTTTTAATAAAATATCGATATACCGATATTTTATGGGCAAAATAAAAGGTCGAAAATATAAGGGACAAAAATTGCATGCTTAAAATTAATAGTATATAGATGAATTAAGATCGCAATCTAAGCTTGACCAAATATGGTCTTTAAAGCTGAAATTCACTTTACATTATTGCTTGGCCTGGTAGGCTGGTTTAGTAGTACTTGACCTTGGTCTTTTAGGCTGTTATGCAATTTTTAAAACGGAGTGATGTCATTAGTTTTTTTGAGCGTTGGCCCCCTAATAAGGGATTCCTCTTTAATAAATCTATGCTAAAATAGCCAGCTGGTACTACTTTTAAAATTTTTAAAATT
>JABUQX010053208.1:25000-32500 GCA_015478945.1 Trachelipus rathkii
ATATAATTTGTTTTACTGTAGGTGTTGCCGTTCTCTAGTTACATGATGTCAGCTTTAGACAGTTTGATTTATATATATATGTTTATATATATATATATATTATATATATATATATATATATATATATATATATATATATATTTATATATGCTATATTACTTTATATATATATATATATATATATATATATATATATATATATTTACTATATATATATATATATATATACTATATAACAACTATATATATATATATATATATATATATATATATATATATATATATATATATATATATATATATATATATATATATATATATATATATATATATATATATATACTCATATATATATATATATATATACTAACATATATATATATATATATCTTAATATATATACATATATATATATATATAACTTAACTCTTTATATATATATATATATAACATATATATATATATATATGGCTCTTGTTGGAGCGATGGAGTCGCATGGCAAGGTCGCGGGTTCGGATCCTAGGTAGAAATTATAGAAAGGTTCCCACCTCTAGAATAAGGGCTATGCCCGTGATGTGTGAAACTTTTTAAATATAAAAATATATATATATATATATATATATATATATATATAACGATATATATCAAAAGCTCCCAAATATACAAAATCATATATATATATATATATGCATATATATATATATGGGCGCCCGCAGGTCAAGCAAGAGGGGGAACTTGCTCTCCTGGAATACAAAAGGAAAAATGTGGCCTATGCAATTATAAAACAAAATATAATTATAAACTTGTACTTTATTAATTTAAATAGGCAATTTAAGAAAAAAAAAACTTGATTATCTTAAAATTTTTATCTAAAAAACAGTATGTTTTTCTTTCGTTCTGAGTTTTATTATTTAAATACACCATTACTAATTATTATATTTTATTTTGTAAACTCAAGAAATTCCGTTGGCAACCCTGCAACTTCTTCAGTATTTCTTGTTCAGCTTTATTCGCAGATTATCAAAGCCGTTTTCGTTTTTGCATTTGTGCTAACGCTGGATAAGAAATGCTAATCCAGTTTTAGCACGAATTTCGGGCATAATCGACCGATTGTTTACAAAAATTTTGATCAGCTGTTCTAATGGAGCACGTGGTTTTGGAATAAACAAAAAAAAAAAAATAACAAATGGTTTTTATTACAAATAATTGATCAACTATTGTGATGTAGTTTATCGATTTGGAAGAAATTAGATTTAAAGCTAATTTCATGAATGAAGCATTCATCAAATCAACGAACTACTACGCCGCAATCTTATTTGTTTACATTTTTTCGTTAGCATTTTCCTAAAATTCGGTAAGCACGGGAAAGAGCAACCTAACAGAATTTAGGAAATTACTAACGTTTCGTTAGCATTTTACTAAATTTGTGCTAAAATTGACATAAACGAACGACTTTTTAGCATTTTCCTAAATTTCGTTAGCAAAAGTGCAAAATCGAAAACGCCTTTAGTTTTTGTTCATAATCCAGAGATTTAATAACAAAAATTGATTTTTCACAAGTGTTTGTATTTGCATTAAAAATATATATATATATATATATATATATATATATATATATATATATATATATATTATATATGTATATGTATATATGTATATATGAAAGAGAGAGAGAGAGAGTTTTTAGAGTTTTTTTTTTTTTTAGAGAGATATGGAATTTAACCACAGTAATAATTATTCTAATAAATTATATGATAATAATAATAATATAATAATAATAATAATAATAATAATAATAATAATAATAATAATAATAATAATAATAATAATAATAATAATAATAATAATAATAATAATAATAATAATAATAATAAAAAAAAATAATAATAATAATAATAATAATAATAATAATAATAATAATAACAATAATAATAATAAAAAAAAGCAGCCATGGAGAAGGGAAAACAATGAATTTAGTTTTACAAATTATACGATAGGTGAGAAATTTTCAGCAAACCTTAGTAATAAAGCCTTGAATTTCATACCATCTTCTCCAAGGAATAAAGTAAAAATGTTTAGGAAGAAGAAGCTTGAGAGAGTGGAAATTTATTTTATGGAATGACAAGTGATTAATATATATATATATATATATATATATATATATATATATACTGCTCTCTATACATATATATATATATATACCTTATATATATATATATATATATATATCTCTCTCTCTCTCTTATATATATATATATATATGTCATATACCATATATATGAGCACTTCTTTTAAAAGGATGTTACATAAAAAGACATGATATCGAAAAATCGCGGGCACTACTCGTGGAACCCTGCGGTGTCACGTCTGTTGGCTAAAGAAACTCAAAATAAGAAATTGGGTAGTAGCTTTTGTAGTTTTATGATGCTCAGAAATATGTTAATTTTTAAAAAAAAATTTATTGGCCCAAAGGGCTCAGGCCGACAGGTGGTCCCACCCAGGCCACCATGAGGCCAGGGGACCCCTGATCTTCCATCTTTTGTTTAATCTTGCTGGGCTGTTCCTTAAGAAGTTAAAAGAAAAAATATTTTTGGTAACTCTGATGCTCTATTGTCTTGAAATAATCGAAAAAAATCGATTACATCGCTCGTTCGATATATATCAGTTAACATTCTTTTAAAGGTTACAAGTTCATATATATATATATATAATATATATATATATATATATATATATATATATATATATATATAAATTTATACATATACTATATATATATATATATATATATATATATATATATATATATATATATATATATATATATATATATATATATATATATATATATATATAAAGTTATATTTAATTAAAAAAAATAATACATTTTAAAAACGTTAAAATACAAATATTTATTTAATTTTCAAAGCAACTGATGTGGAGTGTTAAAACTATTAATTATATTATTAATCCCGTTCTTTTGGAATATATGGGATCAATTTTGTAACGTTGCAAGGAGGATTCTAATTGGCTGAATTTTTCCGTTTCCTTACCTATATTTATTGGAGGTCTGCCTTGATGTGGCATTTTTAAGGTACGGAATACCACTTAACGAAGATCGATCTTCACGAATATCATGAAGATCTTCACGAAAGAATCGAAGATCGATCTTCGTTAAGTGCCGTTTGGTACGCCCAGCCATTATATGATATACAATCGTTGAATGAAATTGTTAGAGAACAGTTGCCAGTTAGTATATCGTTGGTAAAAAGAAAATTCCAACGTTATAATTTGATTCCATATTTTATAAAAGAGCAGCGATCACCATTTTAACGCTCACTAGGGTTGGCCGACGCACCAGGTGCGGTGCGTGGTGCGCTCATTTTGGTGCGGTGCGGTGCGGTGCGCATCAAAATTTCAGCGACCTGGTGCGGTGCGGTGCGGTGCGGAAGAAAAAATAAAAGTGCGGTGCGGTGCGGAGCACGAGAAAAATTAACGGTGCGGTGCGGTGCGGTGCCTGGTGCGGGTCTTTGGATCCGCACCGCGCACCACACACACTTTCCTTACCAAAAAAATTTAAAGCATAAAAAAAGAAAAAAAGAAAGAAAAAAAATGAATATATATATATATATATATATATATATATATATATATATATATATATATATATATATATATATATATATATATATATATATATATATATATATATATATATATATATATTTTATATTTTTATAAGTATATATATATATATATATATATATATATATCTCTCTATATATTGGCTACAGATTCATCAGAGCGAATAAGAGTAGGAAAGGAAGGTTTACAAAAGTTATTTTTTGGAGCAAGAAAATTAACGATGTAGGATCACTTACGTTTAGTACAAACACGCTTAGCAAGTCTGATATTTCTATTCCGAGGTTTATCAAAATTAACAAATGATAGGTAAACAAATAGTTTTCCATTTACGATGTTCATTGTCCCATCATTAATGGTACAACAACTTTACTCTGGATGAAGGAGTTCCCTAGGGTAGTGTTCTAAGTGTATTACTATTTGCTCTCGGATTTAATGGCATAGTTACTTCTATCCCAGCGACGGTCAATTTTCTCTCTATGTTGATGACCTTGCGCTATATTTAGCCGGTGCCAGGCTGCCTTTTCTCTAACGAAAACTTCAATTAGCTATTGAGAATATTTCACAATGGGGTAACTCCCATGACTTCCATTTCTCTCCCACCAAAACCTCAGCAGTGCTTTTTAAGATAAAAGGGAATCGAAGAACCTGCCATCTTCTTCCAGCGAACCTAACCTTATATGGTTTGCCCATTCCTGTAACTTCACAAGTCAAATTTCTAGGACTCATTCTAGATGGACTCATTCTAGATGGCCACTTAACATGCGCACCGCATATTAAACTCCTGCGAATGACTTGTCATCTCGCCTCAAAATCTTGAGGTGCTCACCGCATGTTCCTTTTACCTCTCTATATCGCCCTAGTCCGTTCGAAGCTGGACTATGGCTGTGTAGTATATGGTCAGACCTCCCCAACTCTACTACACTTGTTAGATCCCATCCAAAACGAGGCGATTCGTATCTCCACTGGAACCTTCCGTTCGTCCCCCCGGGTGAGCCTTGAAGTTGAATCCAATGTGATGCCACTCTCTCTTCGAAGAGAATACATCATGTGCACAAGTTATCTTCGTTTTCAAACCCCAATACCGTCTGCTCTGACACCGATTCTGCAGGAGATACCTCAGAATCCTAATTTCTGGCGATTTGCAAACACAGTTCATAACATCCTTAATTTCCTTAACATCCCTTTGCAAAAGGTGCTGCCTTTCTCTTACGAGAAGGGTATATACCTTGGCTATTCCCGCTCCCACCATTTGCTTGGCCCTGACTCACTCCATTTGCTTGGCCCTGACCTCTCTCTCTCTTTTTTTTTTACAGTTGTCACCACCACTCACGGGCAGAGCCCTATTCAAGGAGGGGGTGTTGCACACCTCAGATATTCATCAACTAACTCAAACTACGCAGATGAGCACAGACGCAGAATTTAAAGAGATTAAATTCAGCAGAAAACACAGAAAGATGAAGAGAATTCACAGAACAGAGGTAGCGGAAGAGAAAGGAAACGCCGCAACGACCTAACCTGGGTTACCAATTTCAACACAAAACTCATGCGCTGACACAGCAGCACCCCTTGTGCTACGAGGGCGTCGTAAAGGTGGTGGTACACGAGTGATAAGCTCCCTCGAGCACCTGCCGCTGCAGGTACCTATAGAAAGAGACAAAGCACCAACTGCATCAGCCGCAACGATAGATCCAAATAAATTGGAAGGTGCAAGAACAGTTTATAATCCTTTGGCCTTTAAGGCACCTGACCATATCCAAAGCCGGGTGAAACAGACCCAAGATATGAGAGCAGTATAATGCAGGATGGATGAACCCCCTTGTATAGCTGAGAAGGGCAGCTTTGAAGAGGAAAAAAAGTCTCGCAACTAAACAGAACTCCCAGTTTCTTTGAGGGCGCCCCCCTAGCAACCGTTGTGATGTGAGGATTCAAGACATTTTTTGTTTATGTTAAGACCAAGGATGTTTATATTGTCAGCAGGAGACGAGAGAACCGTCGAAGAGATAGGAAAGTTAGAAGGTTTTAGAGAGGGGGATTTGTAGAAGTTGGGTTTTTAAAAAATTGAATTTCACAGGTTGAGACAACCCCACCAAATTCTATCAGATCAGCAGAATATAATTGGAAAAGATTAAGACACGAGAGCAATTCTAGTAAGAGGGAGCAGAATTGAAATGAGTTGAAGAATGAAGGGTCGAGTCATCGGCTTACAGTGGATAGAGTTAGATGTGCAGGTGAAAAGGATCATTAATGAAAGTAGGAATAAAGTAGGGAGAATCAAGACAAAGAACCCTGAGGACACCACTATTGACAGAAAAGAAGAAGTCGCCCCATCAACAATTGTCGATAATGAGCGATTTGAAAGCTAGACATAAGTAAGCGAGAAGGAGGAAGCCCAAAGGGAGCTTGAGCAACGTGCGTGCCACTGCAGTCAAATACCTTGGATGTGTCCGAAGCTACCCGCTAGGGAATCTCCCCGTGGTTCCTGAGGTTGAGGCTTATAAATCACAGTTAGATAGGAAAGTATATCGCCAGGCAGACCTCGAGCGCCGAAAGCCGTACTGGCGATCAGGCAGTGAATGAGATTCAGATGATTTGATGAGAGTTGAGAAGAGGTTTCAAAGATCTTAGATGGAATACAAGTGAGAGAGCTATAGGGCGATAGTTAGAAGGTTCAGAGCGGCTTCCTTTTTCCGAATGGGTTGGACATGTGCGTGCTTCAAACACTGAGGGAAATGTAGTATTGAGACTATAGAGTATAGTTGAACGAGGGTGGGGTCAGCACGAAAACACACCCTCAAACTCGGGGAGGAATGCCATCGGGCCACCCGCCTTCCTAACATTCGTAGATTTCAGCCCATGCACGCGATCAAATGTAATCACAGGCAAGGCATAGGACACCTGAAAAGGAGGAGAAGGAGGAGGAAGAGGAATGTAGAATCGTCTAGTTGAGTTAGAGAAAATAGGAGGCCAGAAGAGATTGGCTATTCGGTTGGAGGGAGTTAGCAACAGGCATCAGATTGAATAAGAGGAGGAAAGACAGATTTACAAAAGTTGTTAGATGTTTTTGGCAAGAGGCCAGAAAGATTTATCAGTAGAAGAACCAAGGAGGTTAGCGCCTTTCGTTTGATGAAACCCCTTTGCTCGACGAAGAGTATCCCTACAACGATTTCTAGAATGAAATTAGCAACAGTGATTGAAGAACGAGAATTTTTCACCCCCGATGCGCACTGTCTCTAGCCTGAATGGCCTAGAGCAAGCACGATCGAACCATGGATTATGAGGAGAGAAAGAATTAGTCGAAGAGGGAATGAACCTGCTCATCCCATCAACGATTACAGTTTACTGCCTTGATAAACCAGAAACCCCAGAAGCGTCTGAAGTCAAAAGCAGTCATTCAATTATAGCTAGTGTAGAAGCGACGCAAGGCCCCAATTGGCCCGATCAAAGTGCCAGAAAAACGCATAGGGCAATGGAGCTGTTATAGAGAAAGTATTAAAATTGAAGAGATATAGGGTTGTGGTCAGATTTACCGATAGGAGCGGAAGTGGTGAATTTAAAGAGAGAAGGACAATGGTGAAACATAGGTCCAAGTGTGTTCAAGATTTGGTTGGGACGATCCGGAATGTGTGTGGGTTCTTAACTAGTTGCTCCAGATCGTTGAGAATGCTGAATGATTCGGCCTCCCTCCCCACCTAAATCAGTTTGAAGGATCCCAACCATTCAGTGTTGTGTGCATTGAAATCCCCTAAATAGAGAGGACCTCAGTATTTGGATGTGAAGATATAACAGTCTCGTGGGAAGTAGTAAGATATTCAAAAAGGCGTGAAAATCTGTTCTGTCAGGATAGGTAGCAAGCAC
>JABUQX010053208.1:40000-42500 GCA_015478945.1 Trachelipus rathkii
ACATTCTGCTTGGACAACGATATGATTGCGCAGAATCAAATAAAGGAAAATTTTAGAGATGTTCAAGCTGCTGAAAACTCTATCCAGCGGAATTTGTAAATGTTCATTGCTTTAACAATCACATGAAGCCTCTCATTACAAGAAACATTATGGGCGCAGTAAAAACAACCAGGGATCTATTTTAGGTCACTTAGGCCGCCAACTATTTATTTGGGTGTCGCGGGGGCTCCTCCGCCCCTCCCCTACGGGGTATGGAGAACGTCCCCCCCTCTGTTCCCCTCGGCTCGAGCCCTACTTGGCCAACTCATCATATAAAGACAAAATGGTCAAAACTATCACGAATGTGCAAAACAAGGTGGGTGAAAAGTTACGGTGGATTGTAATGATTTAGAGAGGTTTTTATAACAACTATTGAAGCTTTTAGATAAGATTGAGATGGATCAAAAACCTTTTAAATCTTTTGAAATCCGTGATCACGAACAACTTCTGCTCTCTGTTAATGAAGATATAAGAATGCTGCGTATCAGACAGAATCAATACAAAATGAAAAGGCATAAATTACTAGCAATTTTTTTTATGAATTTTTAAAATATATAGTTAAAAAGGCAGTTCATCTGCTAAAGATCCATACTTACCAATCTCGGTAAAAGGATTATTTCATCGATATATTTTAAAAATTTACGAATTTTGTAAACAAATTTGATCTATACTGTCACATTTCTATTGTTAAGGATTTTACCATCTATCTTAATTCAATTATGAAAAAATTAGAAAGATTCTTTTTCAAATCTACAGAAGAGAAAGACTAATAGAACTGGCACAATATAAACGAAAGAAAGTTATCAATCATATTGATCTTAAAAGAGCAAGAAGAGTAAGATTTTTACATTTTTAGACATAAAATAGCATCCATTTTTATTTTGAACCTGCTACCAGTTATATATATAATATATATATATATAGCATATATATATATATATATAACTATATATATATATATATACATATATATATATATATATATATATATATATATATATATATATATATATATATATATATATATATATATATATAGTTGATATTGTGTGGTTAATATTTGTGTTCTTAAATGTATGCCTAAATCCGCATAATGCGGCCTATGAGTGTGTGTGATTGAATCTTTGTCCTTGTGTTTGACTATGTCAGCGTGAGTGTGCGTGCAAAACTGTGTTTATAAATGAATGAATGCGTGTGTATTTATGTGTAAGTATATGTCGGAGTAAGTTTGCCTACGTGTGTGTGTGAACGAATTTGTGTTCTTGTGTATGATTATGTTCAGAGGTAAGTGTGTAAACCAATGTTCGTGTATTCTCAAGTGCACACCTGTGTGTGTGTGTGTGTGTGTGTGTGTGTGTGTGTGTGTGTGTGTTTGTGTGTGTGTGTGTGTGTGTGGTCTGTGTGTATAGGTGCGTATGCCTGATTGAGTTAGTATCGTTGAATATGGTTATGTTTGAGTGACTGTATTTATGTTTCCTTGTGTATATTTAAACGAATATGTGTGTGTGTTTGTTTATGTGTATGCCTATGTCGGCGGCATCAGTATTCCTATGTGATTTTCAATAATTTGTGTCCTTGTGTATGCCACTGTCTGAGTATGTACGTTTATATCTGAGTGAAAGTACTTGTAAACTTCGTGTAATGTTTCAGCAGTGTCATTTTGCGTGTTGTAAAATTCAAATAAAACGGTCGTAAAAAGGGAAGAACACTTATTTTTAAACACTTTCCCTTCTAAAGCCTTTCAAATAGGAAATTTTTACTAAGTTTTAGTCTTGAGTTGACACTTCCACACTTTTTAATGGCAAAGGATATAGAAATAACTTAAAATTGAATCACAAAAGTATTTTCATTTTATATTTTATTTTAAAAAAGGACATTAAAAGCCTAATATGCAACGTCACCGTCTCATTTTTCATATTATCTCATAATTATCACGTTTTTCACATTATTTCATTATTATCAAATTTTTCACATTATTATCACATTATTCACATCTCATTATTATAACATTTTTCACATTCTCCTTATTATCACATTTTTCACAATATCACATTATTATCATATTTTTCACATTATCTCATGATTATCATATTTTTCATATTATCTCATAATTCTCACATTTTTCACATTTCATTATTATCACATTCTAACATTATCACATAATTATCACATTTTTTACATTATCTCATTATCACATTTTTCACATTATCTCTTTATTATCACATTCTCATATCTCATAATTATCATATTTTTTTATTATCTCATTATTATCACATCTTCACATTATTTCGTTACTATCACATTCTCATATTATCTCATAATAGTCACATTTTTCACATTATCTCATTATTATCACATTTTTCACATTATTTCATTATTTTCACATTCTCACATTATCTCATAATTATGATATTTACATTAACTCATTATCACATTTTTCATATTATCTTTTTATTATCAA
>JABUQX010053209.1:0-10000 GCA_015478945.1 Trachelipus rathkii
AAATTCTGGGATTGTGGTCGTTGATGAGAATGACTGTGGGAGTGACAAGCTTTCTCGAAGAAATGTTTTGCTTTTTAAGGTAATGAAACTTGCCAGTGGTTGTGTTGCTGAAACAACCTTAACATATCACGTATAAAATCAAGACTTATTTGTGAAGAGGCCTTTTCAACAGTTACTTATCAAAGCTTGAGGCATTTGCAGCTTCATATCAATCATTGACTTCTATCGTCAAAGAATACGAGATGCACCAGCCTCTCGTTCAGGTACCAAGTGGCGACAGAGAGCTTTTGTTTAGCAACTGCAGATATGCTTTTTCGCTCTAATCCCTTAAGTTTCTGGAGAAATTGCAGGTCAGTTCTTGGTGATGTTGGCGCCCTAGGTGCTGCAAACCAATTGCGCATATAGAAGATGACTGCAAACAGACAAATTTTTCAATCCAGTGAGTTCTCTTCTAGTCTTTTGATTTGACTCTGAAATAGACCATTTTTATGGCATAATACAACTCGTGCCATCCATCTGCTCGATGCATGGCAAACTGGTTTTCCACAAATCGGAAACTCTTTAGGAGGAACGTCCTCCAAGAATTATTATAAGTCAAACTCGAACGTTAGCATAATCTTTTCTTGGATGGATTTTTTCTTCATTTCCTGTTTGCAGAACGCAACAACTGCCTCTTTCTCTGGAATGCTCGATTTGGTAGTCTGATAATTATCTTTATTTATTGTTTCCCAACAGGTTTCGCACAATCGGTTAAACAGCTGTGTTTCTCTCTGGTAAAGCAGGTGCCCAAGGCATTGTCAAGATACAGACCCGAAATTATTATTTCCATAAATTTGATGTCGACAGGCCAGATTGAAGCAGTGAACTACTCACGGCAAGCTTGGATTCTTTATAGTGCGGTTCCCTTGCCTATTACGCAGTATTGCCTGGCAGTGGTGTCAACAAGAAACATGGCCTGTTATTATTTTCCAAGTTCCAATCTTTCAAACATTAGTTACAGCATTCGCAATATCAATGCCTTTTCTGAATAAAGTTTTAGGATGCTAAAGTTTTGAATTATTATGCTGATACTATGTATAAGGTAACCTCTCTGTATTGTGAAACCAGTGATAATCTGGTATGAATTTTACCATCCCAATGTACAGTCAATGGTGCGCGGTTGCAAGAACTCTGTTTTATCCGTCTCAGCTATTTTTTTACGTAAAGCGCTTCTTTCTCTCTGCAATGTACTTCTAACTCTAAACAACGTCATCAACATCGAATCCAAGGGCATTAACAGTGGATGCTAACACCATAAAAGCACTGCGATCACTTATTTTTTGTCCTGTCCCGCAGTGTCATTGGCCACATAAGGTGTCAACAAATAACGGCTTTTCTCTCTTCGCACGTCCAACTAGATGAAGGTTTGGGCTTTGGGTTCATCACTTTGTGTGAATCAAAGTATTAAGTTTGAAGTTCACTATAGAACTTGATATAAATTCTAAGCACTACAGAATTTTCTTTCATATCATATTTCTTCATCTAGTTTTGTTTTCCCTTCCAATCTCTCCTCTCTTTTTTCGTTTTCTATTAACTTCTCTACAAGAGCCTTTTTATCAATTTGTGCCTATGTACCACGTCTACCCTTTTTCTTTTGAGCCTGCAAGAAATATTTTATCTTTCTCAACCGTCATTATTTGTAGTGCATCATTGTGAACAAATCAAAAAGGTCGTTTAAACTCTATTTAAACGCATTTTCACTTTTTTGTTTGAGATGCATTCTGCTTGTGTTTGGATTTCTGTATTGATCCTTGTCATGCAAGCTCAATATTTTTATAACAATATTCGGTTTTGCTTTGTTTGGAATTATTGCTTTGCATCCAATGGATACGAAATTTCCTCAGGATTTACAAAAATTACATGTTCTTCTTAATGTGTTTCTTTTTTCAATGTGAAAGAAAACACAACGCGCGCAAAACATCTCCGATTTGAAGGAATTTGTTTTTTCAAACTTAATTATGTTGATCGATTGACCAAGGAGATTAACATCATTTTCCAGAGTAACGCCAATGATTAACAAAGTTATATTACAATAGCAAACACAAATAGAAGTGCTGTCACCACTTGTCCTCACCGTAAATACTAACAACCAAATCACGCGGGTCGAGTTGCCAAGTGCCAATTTCATTAGTCTGGCGCCAGCAGCTATTATGTTCTTTAAGTGCGGGTTTCTCATTTTTTTGTTGGCGAGGCTGTTTTCTAACAGATCTGAAATAAAATGGAAGGGTATGCATTGTCAAAATACAAAATTAAAGAAATCCTTTATAAGCTTGCGGCAGTCTAATAATATATATATATATATATATATATATATATATATAATATATATCTTATATATATATATATACTATTATATATATATAAATATATAATATTTATATATGATTATATAATATATATATAATATATATATATATATATATATATATACTTATATATATTATTTATAGCCATATATGGCCCCGCAAGGCTGCAGCCGCCGTACCGACGCACCGCAACCGCACCGCACAGCAACCGCACCGCACCGCAACCGACCGCACCGCGGTAGAGTTTGCTACATGGTATCTCTCTCAAACCTGACACCCCGTTTAGGGGTGACGTAACCTCCATGGAGGGGGGTGCTGGCCCCAAACCTTGGATATTCACGATAGAAGATGAAACTTGGTATACTCACCCTTATTATAAGGTAACCTCCTCGTAGACGAGGTTTACGTGGCATGCACCCCCCGGAGGTGGGTGCTGGCCCCAAAACATTGAAATATTGACGTAGAAGGACGAAACCTTTGTATACACCCTTCATATAAGGTATCCACGGGTGTACGCCAAAGTTACAATGCCGTGAAACTAGAGGGGGGTGGCTTGGTCCTCTTCCAAGTAGGAAAGAATGACAGTAGATATGAGTGAAGCTTGGTATACACCTTCTAATAGATGTAATCTCGGTAAGCGAGGTAAAATGACGAAATAAACGCCCTAATTGATGATGGGCCTGTGCCCCAAATCCATGAAAATTGACATAGAAGGATGAAATTTGGCATACAACTTTCTTATAAGGTACTGTTGCAGACGACGTTTACGTGCCGCTACGCTCAGCCAGGGTGTTGGGACTCGAGCCCAAATCTTGGAATTGACATAGAAAGATAAATTTGAACACAGAGAGAAGGATAAAATAGGACTGGAGGAAGTCACAAGTGCTTGAGTTGACTCAAGGTCTTATTTTCAAATAATTAAATTACTTTTTAAATTATATATTTAATTTTTTTTAAAAACTCTTATTTTTTCAAATTTTTATTTATCTTTTTTTGTTTTAAATTTTTTAAATCATTTTTGTTTTTTTACTAAAAATTTTAGCTTTCAGTCTATAACTTAAAAAACAAATTGCATACTCTATTAAACCGAGCACACTAAAGCATTAAATCAGTAAAATCAAATCCCCACCCTTACCCTCCCACATCCCACCCGTGATTCTATTGATCTATTGTACCTATTTGATGCTATTGATCTATTGATTCAAGTCATATGTTTTGTATAACTATAAACTGCTTATTTTCTTTTTATGTTTAATGGTAAGAAAATTGTGAATTTTTACACACCTAAATGGCAGTACAATCAGTAAATCAAACCACCCACCCTACTCCCTCCCCATTCATGATCAAAAATCAAGTTCTTTATAACAACTGCCTCATGAATATAGCTAACGTAAGCAAATTTCCTATTAATAAAGCTTAACATAGCATAACGAACTAAGATATAATGTACAACGACAAACGTAACACACCTGAAACACGATAGGATGTTACATTAAGACAAAGCTCCACACTTTAACAACAGTAAAGTAACTACATAGCATAACAAAAACGTAACCTTTCAACTTTGTCCAAGCATATCTAACATAGCAATTTGTTATTTTTACGTTAAATTATAATAATATTTAAATAAAAAATTATCATAACCTTGCTTAATTATCATACAGACAACGATATTGCTAACGTAAAAAGTTTTTTGTACATTAACGAGTAAATATTTAACAAAATCTTATTCATAACCTTACCGTAACTATCATAATTCCTAAGAATAATTGCAAACATAACAAAGTTTTTAAACAAAACATAAATACAAAATGTCGATTAGGTTGAGAGCCAATATTAAAATGAGGGAATGAACTTCATTGAGAGGTATGTGGTGTGAAGAAAGGGATAAATAAAAGAAATAGCATGAAAGTACGTGTTGAGATTGGTTCTGGTATGTGGAAGGATGGACTAATAGTCGGTTGGTTTATGCCAGAAGTAAGTGGTGAGTGTGTTCTGAATCGACCGGCTGGGAACCCGAAGAAACAAAGTGGATTGAGTCAGTAAAGAAGTACTGGGAGGAGAGAAATGTGAGTTTGGCGAGGGCGAGAAGAAAGTTGCATAATACTGAAGTGAATGGCGGGGTTTTGTAAGGGGATAATTAATTTTCTGGTTGTGGCCAAGATCGAACCCAGCTTGACGAGAGCCATAGTGAGGGTCCGTCGTGCTTCCGTGAAGCTTTCCATACCCCGTAGGTGGAGGGGCGGAGACCCTCCTGGAGCGGGGGAAATCGTCCTACCTTCGGTTCCCCGGATAGGCCGAGAGACCTGACTCCTGCCATTTGCGTTTACCCTTGGGTATTCTTAGTTAAAAAAAATTAACTAAAAAAAAATAAAAACTGACGGGGTCGTAAACATAACAGGTCCTATATATATTTTGAATCATACAAATCCCTTACTAGAGTCCATTTATGGTCCATAAAGATACCCTATACTATTTTTTTTTGGGCTAACGAGTACCGTTCAAGGTCCATGAACTAGATCTTTCTCCATATATATATATATATAACTATACTATATATATATATATATATTATTATATTTATATATATATATATATTATAATTATATATATATATATATAGGTCTAATAATATGATCAGCCTCTAGAAGAGCCAAAATCCATATCTCACAAAACTAAACTGTAACAAAAAATATATATATATATTATATACGTAAGTATATATATAATATATATATATTATATATAAGTAGTAGTATTTTTAATAGGTATATATATATATATATTATATACTAATATATATTAGCTATTATTTAAAAATATATTTATAGTAATTTATAACAAAAACTAGAATAGCTACAGGGAAAAGGAATACATTTTTGGAATCCTAAGTCAAAAATTTAGAATAGGAAATGTAAAAAAAAAAATAAATAAGAAAAATTATTGTTAATAATTATAGTAATTATGATTAGAAACGCCTATTTAGAGACCTTTTATTGTTACTCGTTAAAATAAAAATAGACTTTCTATTAATTTTGCTTTTTTTACTAAGGAATACCCCAAGGGTATACCGCACCGATGGCAGGATGTCCGGGGTCTTTCGCCTTCCGGAAACTACCGGGGTAGGACTACATTCCCCCCCCGGGAGGGCTCCGGAACCCCCGCTCTTTAAGTATTTGCGGTGTCGCGGGGTTCCTCGCGCCTTTCCTTAACGGGTAATGGAAAACGTCCTCGTCCCCGTCCGGGCCCCCCCGGCTTTTTTTTTCCCTGAGCCCCCCCCCCCCCTAAACCATTGCGGTGTAATACATTTACAAATAATATATATATACTATGTCCCAGCTCCCCCAAAAAAAAATAGCCATTTTTTTTTTTTTTTTTTTTTTTTTTTTTTTTACATTTTTCCTAACTAAAAATTTTACAAAGATTCCAAAAATGTATTTCTTTTCCCTGTAGCTATTGTAGTTTCGAGATATTTTTTTTAACAGTTTCCTCGGTAATTTTGCAGGAATTATAATACAATGTATTCTTTCCCTGAAGCTTTATATGTAGTTTTGGATATGGATTGTGGCTCTTCTAGAGGCTGGCCATATAACTATATTATATATATATAATTAATATAATAGTATATATAATATATATGAATACTAATATTAATTATATATATATACTATATATATATATTATATATAATTATATATTAATATATATTATATATAAAAAAAAATTATTATATATATATATATACATATATATATATATATATAATAATATATATATATATAATATATATCATATATATATATATATATATATATACTATATATATTATATATATATATATATATATCAGATAAATATATATATATATATATATATATATATATATTTATATATAATATTATATATAATAACTATATTTATATTATTTCAACGCTCTTGAAATATATGCTCGTGCCAAAAAACTAGAGGATATGCACTTGGTTATGGGATGCTCATTCTGTTGAAGGAACTTTGAATTAAAATGAAATTTAAAAAATTCAGACTTAATATCTGATTATCCTGAAGACGACTAATTTGTGTTGCTCTTCTGTTTTATGAACAACATAATGGTATGCAATTAGTTAGATTCTATGCGATGTTTTTCGTCAAGCTAACACTTCTTATGCCTCCTCAAGTTAAGAACTAGAGGAAGACTGTCACTATGGCAGGATAATAAGTGATAAAGAAAAGCTTTAATTTTATGGTTAGTTGGGAATTATTTGCGTCTTGTAGCTGTTAATATGTTTGAGGGAGAGCATGATGGTTGGTTATAAAATCCAGCTTGTATTCTCCTGGATATTTATTTTAACTATTTTTAAATCTTGTCTTAATTAATTTTCAAGTTTTTCAACTATGAGCTATCCCATAACCAACATTCAATCCTCTGATGTCTGCACGAACCTATAATTTCAAGAGCTTGTGAATTTATACTATATACAATATATATATATATATTAGTATATTTATATTATATATATATATATATATATATTATAATATATATATTATATATATATATTATTATATATATATATATGGTAAAAGGTCCCAAATAATCCTGACACTTTGGGAAAAAACTTGATGTTTTTTCCAGATTAGGCTCTTAATTGTAAATTAGAAGCGACAATTTTAATCAAAAGGAAACTATTTTTAAGGCAAGAAAAGTAATATATATATATATATATATATATATATATATAATATATATATATATATATATATAATTAGTATATATGATATATAATATATATATATATATATATATATATATATATATATATATTTATATATATATTTAATTCTTAAACTCTAATTAAAAGTGAGACGATACAATAAAGAATATGCAATAGTAACCTTCCCAGAAAAATCTCTATTACTGCTTACGAAACTTGACGAAAAATTATTAATGTATTGATTGTAAAACTACATATAATTCACTCACAAATGCAAGTTTTAAATTCTCTTGTCTTAGTATTATAATGCAGTAGAAAGGCTAATAATGTAATTTTATTTGATATTATAATCTATGTCAAAACGTCCCATGGAGCAAATTACATACGTTTAAACTAAATAAAGATTGAAACTAGCTAAGTAGTCAAGGAATAAGGCACCACACCTTTTATATGAGTAAAATATTTCATTAAAAAAAAAGTCATAGTTAACTTTAATATTTAATTAAATTAAATACATTTTTTATATTAAATTATTAGTTTAATTAATTAATTAATCTTAACTGATATAACAACTTAAATATCTATGAATTTTCGAAATTAATTTGGAAAAAGTGCGCTACGTCTATAATTGGAGGCACACTAACAAATAAATAGGAATTCTTGGCAACATCCTATTTTCTTCAAAGGTGTCGGGGATATCTGGACTTAACATATATATATATAATATATATATATATATATATATATATATATATTATATATATATATATATCTCATATATATATATATATATATATATATATATAATATTATCATATATAATATATATATATATATAATATATTCTGATAGTTTGCAATAATAGACAAAAATCTGATAAGACTTCGAAAAACTTATTTAAACATAAAAGTTTCATAAAAAATATAATGTAAGAAGCTAAAAATCATCTTTAAACTTTTTTTTTTCTTTTATTGGCCATTTATTCCATCGGAAATATTGATTCCCCATTTAAGGGCTCGAGGCGACGGGGGTACAGAGGGGGAACAAGTCCCCGTCGTCACCGGGAGGACCGAGAGCCGCGACTCCTGCCATATTTGCGGTTCTCCTATGGTATTCTTTGTAAAGTAATACCATAGTTTTAACAGGGAATTAAAAATTATTGCTTTTTTCTTAAACTAAAGGAATACACTAGGTAAACCGCAAGATGGAGGAGTTGAAGGTCTCTCGCCTCCGTGGCCTCGAGCCCTAAATGCGGAAAATATAATAAAAACAATCTATATATTTCCGATGAAAATGCAAAAGAGATGATTTTAGGTTCTAACATAGTATTTTGAAACTTTATTTTATATAAAGTTCTTCGAAAAGTCTATAGATTTTTTGTCTGTTATTAATGCACTTCCCATATATATCTATTATACTATATGATATATATATATTAATTATATATATATATATATATATATATAATATATATATAAATATATATAATATATATATATCATTATATATATAATATTATATATATATATATATATATATATATATATATATAATATAGTATACATGTTTGATTGTGCGCCCACTAGGGTTGGCATATCTTTGTGTGCGTGTGTATCACCTTGCAGTGAATTCTCCCCCCTTTCCATTTACACCCTCTCAACAACCCCCCCCTCCATTAGTGCCCACACACCCTCCCCCTCCAACTCTCTATGCTCGCGCACAAACAAATTGTGCTTTTAATGTAAGTAATAAATAGTTTTTAGCTTCATTCCTTATATATGTGCTCTCTTGTTATAATTGAATAACTACGAACACGCCAAGGGCTAGCTCATATATTATATATATTATTATATATTATATATAATTATATATAATATATATATATATATAATATATATATAATAATATATAAATTATAATTATAGTATCAACTTCTGCCCATGGCCCACCTTAATTGGAGGGCCACAATGCTTCCAGGAACCGGCTGCCGCCTCTGGGCGATTCCACAGGTCGAGGAGAGAAGATATAGAGAAGTCGGGCGCGGGGGGGGGGCGTCCGAGAGCAGAGCACCCAGAAGAGGTCTACTATTGTGTCTTGGGAAATTGTGACAATCTGGTGCAAAATGGTGAGGTGACATTGGTCTAGTTTTGGGAATCTATATTTATATTGCATGAGTTTTGGTGGTGACCTGATCTGCTCCGGGCCGAGGATCATCTTGTCCTCTTGCGGAACAGCCGTTTCTTTCTCTAGGGTACGTTTTGGGGAGGGGCGTGTTTAATAATTTGTTATTTGGGGCGATTTGTAGGTAGTGTTTGGTTAGATGAAGTATGGATATGTGATAATCATGAAACTATTGGGAGGTGGGGAATTTTGTTGTAGTGTTGGTATAGAATTCGAGCTGGTGAAAGAAGGGGGGGGGATTTTTTAGTCTTATGTCGAGAGGATTGGAGAGAAATTGGTGACAAGGTGGGCTTGGATTACTGGTTTCTGAATAGAAATTTGAGTCCACCATCTCCAGTGTGTGGAGAGTGGGGAGGATGGAGGTTTCGTCGTTAATTGTTGGATTTGGGTGGTTTTAGTGCAACCTGTGATAATTCTGAGGGCTGTATTTTGGGAGATTTTGTAATTTATTTGTGTTCGAATTTGAGAGTGCTTTGACCGATGCTGGTGAGAGCATAGTTTTAGCATTTGTTCTAAGCAAGTTTGTTTATAGGTAGTGGTGAATGTGTGTTTCCTATCGCTGAAGTTGTGTTGGGAAAGAGTTCAGAGGGTTTAGTTTTCGTTGGGTTGAGGAAGTGATTGGTCGATGTGGGGGGGAAGAACGTCATACGCAGTGTTCATAGGTAATTCTAATCATTTTGTGGGTTTTGTTTAATGGATGGGGGTTGTTGTTCAGTGATTATGATTGGAGGGAGGATTGATGCGGTCTGTGGTTAGGAGGGT
>JABUQX010053209.1:12500-15547 GCA_015478945.1 Trachelipus rathkii
TCATACATACTTTTGATTCCATTTCAGAAGCCTACACCACACAATATATCACTAATTACCTGCCACAAAGCTTTCCCTATTAATTTAATTAGTCATAGCGACTGTTACTAGTTCATAAAACCTGTATACAATTTAATCTTCATCTCTCTCATTTTTTCAATCATTTTTTAAATATGAAAATTTGATCTACACATCCATTTACTTCCTAAATAGTAAATACACCTTTTTTGATAGGTAAGTCAGCCCCTCAGGTACTCGAGCACTCATCAACCAACTGCTCCTTCGTGCTTACCCACACTACTTTCTTTATATCACCATTTTCTACATGTTCCTTCATCCACCTACCCTTTATATTGGATAAGCTATTATGAGCTTCTCCAATCTCCTCAAATATACCGTCCATAAACGCTTTGTACTCACTTCTATATCCAGTCAATTTCAATCTTACCTCCATTCTTGATTATTTCACCGGTAATTCCATATACGCTAGAAGATTTACCATTCCTCCAACATTTTACTCCTATTACTCCTCCCTACTAGATATAACTCATCTTCAAATATTTTTTTTCTTACACTGTCAAATCCATACACATTCACCATCACCTCTTCATTACTGCCACTGTTGTGCAGATTTTCGAAGTATCCCTCCACATCTCTTCATATCTATTTTATCTGTCACGAAAGTATCATCCATATTCGTTATTCTTTGAAGTTTCCCTTTACTCTCTTTCTAATCTTTCGTACTTCCTTCCAAAAGAGCTTCTTATTACCTTGTAATATTCATTCATCCATCTTCCAAACTGTTCATTTATCTTTTTTTCCTTCTACGTATGCAACATTTAGTCTTTCTTTTTTCCTTCTTACCTATTTAAATGTACCTTTCTTTCGAGAACTCATTGGTTTTAGCCCGTTCAACCAAGCATCTTTTTTACTTTAAACGGCTTGTATAACCTCTTTTAGTGAGGTTATTGACATTGACACTATTGATATTCTTACTTCCTACTTTAGCACATCCATATACTTCTTGCACTACTAACAAAGGCTTCCTTCATTTGCTTCCAGATTTGTTCAGTTTCACCTTGTTCACATTCAACTGATTTATTTTCAAGTGTTCTCACATACTTTTCCTTATAACCTTGTTCACCTAACTTCTCACACCTAGTTCTATCTACTTCTGTTCTTATCTTTTTCTCTCCATCCTTGCTCCCGCTAACAATGTTACATAAAACAACATGATGATCTGATATTCCCATCCCCAACCCCTTTACTGATTTAACGTCCATCACATATTTCAACATCTCTTTCTTCACCAACACAAAATCAATCACACTTTCACTTCGATACCATCTCTACCTATTCCAACTCTCGTATACTTATGAATACTCTTGTGCCTGAAGAATGTATTACTTACACACATACCACTCTCTTCACAAAAATCAGTCACGTTCCTATCATTCGTATTTTCTCCCGCATCCCCAAAGGCACCTGTCATACTATCCCATTTTCAATCACCTCTTCAACCATTTAAGTCGACCAACACAATCAATCTAAAGCCCTACCACCCATAAAAAACATCATTCAGATTATCCCTGAAAGTCACACTCTCCTCAACATCACCCTCAGATGGACCACATGTTACTACCACACATACCTTGACATTTTCAAACTTGAATTTAACCATTAGAATTCTAGTACTCACACAAACAAAATCCACTATAGCTCTATGCCACAGGTCCCTCAACTCTTTATTTCTCCTTCTCGTTCCTCTCCACTCCAGAACATACACATTTAAACCCACACCACTGGTATTCTTCGTTTATTTCATCTTTTTTCAGTTACAGCAAGCAAATCAATTTACCTTTCCTAAATACATCCATCATCTCTCACCTCTTCTCATCACAATTTATTCCTCTAACATTCCAAGTAGAGAGAGAGAGAGAGAGAGAGAGAGAGAGAGAGAGAGAGAGAGAGAGAGAGAGAGAGAGAGAGAGAGAGAGAGAGAGAGACGATTCATACTATTTCGCAAAATGATAGGTCACTTACAGCAGTCATGACCTGCATACGCATTCCTAGCAAGAGATAAGTGGTAGCTGGTCTCCAACCAAACTATCACTGTCCATTTAGTCGCTTCTACGACACTCAGAACATACGCTGCGGAAAGTCTTTCTCCCCCGTACATAAGGATATATGAGAAAGATGTTGTTTGTAACTGAAGTATTAGTGTTTCATGGTGTGTTTGTGACTCGGAGAGTCTACTCTGCCGGGTAAAAGAGTTTGGATATGAGCGCAATCGTTGGGTACTGGAGTGTCACGGGACGCCATTAACCTCAAATGACCAATGGAAGGTAATCAAATCGCTTCGAGAGCGTTACTTCTATCCCTCTCTCATCTTAGTGACCTCTTACGACACGCAGAACATACGGTATGGGTATTCTTGCACCCTTACATAGAGATGCCCGTCATTCAGGTATATATATATATATATATATATATATATATATAAAATCGATATATATAGATATATATATATATATATATATATATATATATATATATATATATATATATATATATATATATATATATATATATATATATATTAAAAAATCTATTCTTTTATGACGAAAACACACATCCACAAGAAAAATGAAAAAAGGATGTCACCAAGCACTTTCGTGTATTTTTCCACACATTTTCAAGGTGTAACTGAAAAATTCTTGGAAAACACTAAAGTGCTTTTGTTGAAATTCATTTTCATTAAGGTTTATACATATATATATATATATATATATATATATATATATATATATATATATATATATATATATATATATATATATATATATATATAGTATATAAAGAATATATATATATATATATATATATATATATATATATATATATATATATAAAAATATATATTTTTATATATATATATATATATATATATATATATATATATATATATATATATATATATATATTGAAGTGCCTCCCCATGTTTTCGGTTCACGAGCCGCCACTGATATATATATATATATATATAT
>JABUQX010053210.1:0-24813 GCA_015478945.1 Trachelipus rathkii
ACCCGGAAACATCAGCAATCCGGGACCATGCGTTCCAAAACGATCATCCCATCCTAAACAATAATTTCTCAATCTTGAAACCTTTTAAATCCATTAAAGAAGGTCGCATCATAGAATCTTTATTTATACACAGTCTCCGTCCCCCTCTAAATATCACTTCAAGCTCTGCCCAACTACACACGATTTAATATATATATATATATATATATATATATATATATATATATATATATATATATATATATATATATATATATATATATATATATATATATATATATATATATATATATATATATATATATATATATATATATACATACAGTGGCGTATCCAGGGGGAGCCAGGGGGCCATGGCCCCCCGCGAAAATTTTTTAGACACTAAAAATTTTTAAGTATCATATCCGCTAATAATATAAAGTGCAGAGGTTAAATTAATTTTATATAACTTCGTCGCTGTCAGGAAGAAATCTCGTAAGTCCTTTAGTTAAAACTAAACAGCAGAAAGAGAAACGTCATATTTAACTTATATATATATATATATATACTATATATATATATATATATATATATATATATATATATATATATATATATATATATATATATATATATATATATATATATATATATATATATATATATATTTATATATATATATATAAATATATATATATATATATATATATATATATATATATATATATATATATATATATATATATATATATATATATATATATATATATATATATATATATATATATATATATATATATATATATATATATATTAGACAGAGAGAGATGTGTCTTAATTCTCTCTCTCTCTCTCTCTCTCTCTCTCTCTCTCTCTCTCTCTCTCTCTCTCTCTCTCTCTCTCTCTCTCTCTCTCTCTCTCTCTCTCTCTCTCTCTCTCTCTCCCTCTCTCTCTTCATTATATTAATAAAATAACATTATGGTGTCTTTGTAAAGCTATCGATCTATTGTTTTAAGTTGCTAGTGAATAGTTATAGTTTTATACTTTGTATTTAATATTTTTTGTTCTTGCTGTTGGTCAACTTAAAAAATAAAAAAATATATATATATCAAAAGAAGAACAGATATTAGAGACTTTTTCCACAAAAAGTAAGCACTATATGGTAATAAAGATTTCTGTTCAAAGAGTGAGGTTCTAGGACTCGAAGAATCAGTTTTTGGAACTTCTGTAACTGCTATAGCAGCTGAAAAATCTCAAGTAGACGATGATGTTTTTCCTTCACAAGCGTCTATAAGTCAGACGCAATCAAGGAATACAGAAAGGATTGTTCATCTCAACGACATTGGCAATTTCATAGGTACGGTATTTAGCAATAAGGAAAAAGTGGAAATATTAAAATATCTCTGGAAACCACATTCAGAATATATATTTTCTGCTCAGGAAGGCAAAGGTCGGGAAAGATATTTTCAAAGAAAGTGGATTGATGATATTAAGTGGTTAGCTTACTCTGATAAAAACGTTGGGGTTTATTGCTCAAATTGTGTATTGTTTTTGGAAACAAAAGGAGAAGGTAAAGGAAAACATCAGGAATCGGGTGTTTTTGTCTCGAGACCGTATTCAAACTTAAAGAAAGACATTAAATCTTTCAAAAAACACGAGGCAACTAAATATTACAAAGAATCGGTAGAAAAGAGATTTGGTGTAGAAAAGCAGGTTCAAGGAAAAATCGAGTCAGAAGAAAAGGGAGGCCGAAGACAGTAGAAAGAGACTAATTCCAATTGTTGAAACAATTCGATTCTGTGGTAAGCAAAATATATCGTTACTTGGACATCATGACTCAGGTCGAATCGAACTCTCTTGGCCTGTGGGAAACAATGGCAATTTTCGGAGTCTTTTAAAATATCGTGTTAATGCTGGAGACCATGTTCTTTCATAACATTTAAAAAACTAATGCTAGAAATGTCATGTATACCAGTTCAACAGTCCAAAATGCTCTAATTTAGTCATTTGCGCATCTCATTCAACGTAAAATTGTGCAAGACATAAATAAAAGTAAATTTTTTACTGTCTTAGCCGATGAGATGACCGATGTGTTCCAGAAGGAACAATTTTCGTTGTTTGTGCTTTACGTTGATATTGATACTCTTACCGTCAAAGATTTTTGTGTTTCGTCTCAATAAATGATTTGACGGGAATAAGTCATGCAAAAATAACTGAAGAAATATAACTGAACTTGGTTTGGATATGAATAATCTAAAAGGACACGGGTATGACGTAGCAGCAGCAATGAGTAGTGAGTTCAGGGGTCTTCAGAGAGTAATAAAGGAAAAATGTCACAAAGCTATTTATACTCACTGCTTTTTGCATTGCTTAAATTTATGCCTCACAGACGCTTCTAAAGTTCAAAATATTCGAAATGCAATTGGAATAATATCAGAATTTTGTTCATATTTTCTTGTAAGTGTTAAGAGGACAAAAGTGTTTGAAGAAAAAATAGAAGAACTACTACTAAGAGTAGCAGGAAAAGATTAAAAAAGTTTGCGAAACTTGCTGGAGCCAACGGAATGAATCGGTTTTATTATTCAAAGAGATGCTAAACCCGATAATAGCAGCTTTAGAGCAAATAAAATGTAAAGTTGGAGATCAGTCCAAAAAAAAGCTACCTTAATTCTAAACAATGTTTATAGTGCATCTTTTATGGTTTCCTTTTTTGTTTTTAACAGACTTAAGTTTAATATACAATCTTTCAGAACGAATGCAGACACACGTTATTGATTTGGTGAGTGCATATAATGAAGTGAATCTAGTTAAAACTAAACTTGAAACCATCAGAGAAAATGCAACATTAGAATTTCAGCATATTTTTGAAGAATGTGTAAGCGCATCTGAATCTGAGCTGGGTATTGAAATTGCTGTACCAAGAATTAACAAATTCCAAAAATACAGACCCAACAATCCTACTTTGACCCATAGACTTATTATCGCACATCCATTTTTATACCATTTTTGGATGATTTAATATCAACATTAGGAGAGAGATATTTAAGTCATAAAGAATTTATATCTTCCTTTGCAATTTGTCATACTGAACAGGTATAATAAGCCATATGATAAGATAAAGATGTAACATTTTACAAAGAAGATCTCGAAAGCCCGATTGAGGATTTAATAAAAGCAGAATGGGATTTATGGAAGTTGAAATTGCATCACAGCACAGATCATCCAAAAACGTCAATAGACGAACTAGTTTCTTGTTCGAAGTCACAATTTACAAATGTTTACATCTTGTTGCAAATACTGGCAATTTTATCAGTGTCTACTGCTTCAGTTGAAAAAAGGTTTTCAACATTGACTAATGAAAACCTACTTGAGAAATACTATTGGAGATGAAAGATTAACTGGACTTGCCCTCCTCGACATACATATCGAAATATTGACATAAAAACTGAAGATGCTATCTCGGACTTTGTTCACTCTAATGCCTGGCGATTAAAGTTAACATCAGGTAATATGATTTTAGAAATTTATATAAATTATTCCCATGTTTTCTTAGAAATTTAATATTTGGTCCTCTCTATATATATATATATATATATATATATATATATATATATATATATATATATATATATATATATATATATATATATATATATATATATATATATATATATATATATATATATATATATACAAGAAACGATTTTTCTCCCCCCTTTAAAAAAAACTTGATTACGCTAACTGTATATATATATATATATATATATATATATATATATATATATATATATATATATATATATATATATATATATATATATATATATATATATATATATATATATATATATATATATATATATATATATATATATATATATATGGTTATCAATCTTTTAACAACCAACCACCAAGTTACCCAATTCAATCTCTTGCGCTTTCTGTGTATGTCTTGCTTCTTCTCGCTTGTTTGAAAGTGTTGGTGGGTTAACACTTGTTGTTATTATTATTATTATTATTATTATTATTATTATTATTATTATTATTATTATTATTATTATTCTTATTCTTATTCTTATTCTTATTCTTATTCTTATTCTTATTCTTATTCTTATTCTTATTATTATTATTATTATTATTATTATTATTATTATTATTATTATTATTATTATTATTATTATTATTATTATTATTATTATTATTATTATTATTATTATTATTATTATTATTATTATTATTATTTTTATTTTTTATCTTTTTTATTTATTTTTTTTATCTTTTATTATTATTTATTATATCTTACTTTCTATTATTTATTTTTTTATTTTTTATTTTTTATATCCTAAATTTGTTATTTCTTATTCATTAGTGTCTATTTTTCATGATTTTTACTTTTCATCTTTCATTTTTTATTTTTCATTTTCATCCTTATTTGGCTATTGTTTAACGTTATACTTTTCTAATTTTAATCTTAGTTTTAATTTTATTTTTAGTCTACTGAGGATGGATTGGTATATAATCCGAAACGTTTAGAATAAAGTTGAGAATACGACGATCTTATTAATATTACTCATGAATGGAGTTTTGTTGGCAGTTATATATATATATATATATATATATATATATATATATATATATATATATATATATATATATATATATATATATATATATATATATATATATATATATATATATATATATATATATATATATATATATATGTATATATATATATATATATATATATATATATATATATATATATATATATATATATATATATATATATATATATATATATATATATATATATATATTATTAAATATTTATATTTATATATATATATATATATATATATATATATATATATATATATATATATATATATATATATATATATATATATATATATATATATATATATATAATCATTGAATACTAGTTGTGACGTTGTTCAACAACGCAATACAGTGTATTCCGTTTTCTAAATAAATAAATATATTTTCATTTAAACTGACTTTAATAATTTGTATGCTCCATTTTCTTTTCAAACATATACATTTACATTTTTATTCTCTTTCTATATTCGTTTCCTAAACTTTGACCATTAACTATAATATTTTAAGTACATCATTTTATTTTAACCTGCGAAGATTACATTTTCACAGTTTCTTTTTTAAACCTAAAGTATTATATTTCCTTTTGTTTAAAATTTTAATATTTCATGTTTTATTTGTTTAAAGTTGCTATTTATTTTAAAATACATTTATTTTCAGTAAATCTATTTCATTATTAAACATTTTATGTTTTTACTAAAGAAAAATATATTTTTATATAAAAAATATGTACTTTACTGACCCTAAAGCTGTAAAGCAGTAACACAAAAATTATACCCCCTTCCATTCCCCATGTCAATCTCCGCCATGTTCTATTGACTTACTGCTTTATATCATATTTGGTCATGTATTATGCATAAACATAACATAAAAATAAGTTCTTTGCATGAACACAACATATAATTTATTAAAAACATTTTGTTACAACTAAATTTTTATTCTTTTTTATTAAAAATATCAATTGATCAATGGATCAAACTCTAATCAGCCACACGCCCCACCCCACCCATTTCACTCATATGATTAAGTGATTAAGGTCCTAATTAAACTTAATTATTTGAACAACGTAACATAAAATTTACATATACTGTATAAAATCATTATATAAAAATTATTAAAAATTGTTTTTACTTAAATTTTTATTCTTTTATTAAAAATATCAACTATAAGTGATTAAAGTCATATTTAAGTATCCACGCGGGACAAACATTACATAATAATAAGCTCTTTTGTATGATCACAACACAAATTTTATTCTTTTAATGTTTTTAACATAAAAATAGCATATTTACATACCTTACGTATGAATAAAATGCTAACATTAACAATATTCACTGCATAATTTAGATAAGTAGCTAACTTAACCTAATCCCACTTTTCCAGCATATCTCTAACATATTAGTGTTAATTTTACATTATCATAGTAATATTACAATATCATAATAAAATTTATCATAACCCAACCTAACTATCACATTGATCCAGGAATAAATGTTAACATAACAAAGTTTTAGCATCTGATAAACTAATATAATATCACCTAAACTAAGAACATAATGTACAACAACAAACTAACATTCCTTACGAACGAATAAACTGATGTTTCACTTTAACATACATTTTACGAAGAGACTTTAAAAATCATGCTACTTTTAGTATATATATATATATATATATATATATATATATATATATGTGTGTGTATATATATATATATATATATATATATATATATATATATATATATATATATATATATATATATATATATATATTTATATATATTTATATATATATATATATATATATATATATATATATATATATATATATATATATATATATATATATATATATATATATATATATATATATATATATATATATATATATATGTGTGTGTGTGTGTGTGTGTGTGTGTGTGTGTGTGTGTGTATGCACATATATGGGGCAACTCTATATTAAATTCTAGGAAAGCAAGGCATGAATTTATTGGAGTGAAATATGACATAAATTAATATCTAAAATCTGAATTGGAAGCGAATTGCATTAAAACACTGAAAATTTGCCTTTATGTGTATATTCATTCGCTAGGCCAAGATTTTCAAGAAGACAAAGACTTGCCGCGTCTGAGGTCGAACCACTGCATGTTGCAAATGAGAATCAACCTACACGAAGGTTTACTGCTGAGCCGTCCTCAAAGTCAAAAACTTTGATTTAAGAACAGCATTAAGCCAACGGGTTCCCGACATAGCGATTTCACTAGGTAAATTTAAATTAAATTGGGGAAGATATATAGAGGTCTTTCCACTTCTGAGGTTGAACCACTGCATGTTGCTAATCAACGTACCCGACTCTTTACAGTTAAAATTTAAAGTACAACTTTAAGCAAATGGGCTTTCGGCATACCAATTTCATTTGTATTCTCCTTGTCTTTCCATCGATCTTCAGATTTTAAATTATATTTTAAAACGTCGGAAATGCTGATTCTCAGTAGCAACAACTAGTGATTCGACCTTAGAGGTGGCAAGTCTTCTTTATCTTTCGATTGATCTATATTTACTAGGTATTTTTTAAAGGTTATTGCATTCTTGAAGAGATTTATCTAAAGGATATTGGGTACCTTAAAAGGGAAGTATATGGGCCTCTGAAAAATAAAGTTGAGTTGATTAATAATTTGTTATTGGATCGACACACGAGTTTTACCAAGGTCGTGAGTGCTCAGAATGGGCGAATGGTATTAGTGGTGTACCCCAAGATCTTCTTATCCAATACTGTTTATGTTAAGATTATATTATATATAAGTAATATATATATTATATATATATATAATATATATAAATAATATATAATAGTAATATATAAAATATATATTATAATTATTATATATTATATATATATATATATAACTGTATGTAATATATAATGATATATTAATATAATATAATATATATATATATATAGTATATAATATAATATATATATAATATATATATATTATAATAATATATATATAATATATATATATAATAATAATATAGTATATATCTATATATTATGTTGTATGTAATATAATATATATAGTATAATATAGCATATAAATATATATAATATATATATATATATATATATATATATATATTATATATATATTATAGTATATATAGATATATATATATATATATAAAAGAACACCAGTAAAATATTTTCGCAATACTTTTGAAAAATTTGCGAAATGATACGAAACTTGGAATCGTATAATTGCGTGAAAAGATTAATATCAATTGGCCATAGTGATTTCAATAAGATTGCAAATTGGCCAAAAACATGACAAATTTAATTTATTTCCTAAAATAAATGTAGAGGTTATATATTTTGAGAATAAGAACAATCAAATAGAATTGCATAATAGTTGACACACGTTATCAATTAGTTCATGAAAAGAAAGTGGATTTTGCAATATCATTAATTAATAATTATGATTCAAGAGTCTGCTGATTTTATATATTAACGCTTTGTAGGCACCTAAATACAAAAGTTACCTTTATTACTTATGCAAGAAAAATAAGATTCCTTTTTTTTATATAATTGAAGGCGCCCTAATACAAAAGTTACCTTTAAATTTATTAATATAGTTCAAAGAAGGTGCAAACCAATTAAAACAGAAATGGAGAGTTAAGTCATACAGGCAATTACTACGGTGACCTAGATATTCCATCTTCTAGAGTCAAGACGATTGAGAGGAAATTAATAGGTTTTCAAATACTAAAGTAAATTTGACAATATCGATAGCAGGCAATTCCTTAGATGCGATTTTAACTTTCTCATAAACGAGTTTCAAACCATATAGCAAAGAATTTATCTCTTACCATATTTTCTCCCTATTTTCATATAAAAAACCAGAATAAATATTTAAAACCCATTCTTTTCTTTGGAAGATGAAAAGTACTTTTATCTTTAGTCGTGGTTAATTATAATGATGCTCTTTTCAATGTTGATTTTACTTTATCGAAACCACTAAATTAGTGACCAAAGTATAGAAGAAGAAGAATTTTTCAATTTTTACCAATCAAATTTATTAATATATTTCCTTGTATCTTCATAATATTTCGGGAGCTGAGCAGTTATAATAGCTTGAAATTGCACCGGCTTTAAAAGGTTCTGTTTCACAGACGGTGTATCATAGATTCACAGTGAATAGCGAGGAATAATGCCAAAAAAAAAATTTCACAAACTTGTAGCACTTTGATGTTTGCTGCTTAGAAACGATTTGCTCCAAGTGAGCAAACTCATATGTCACAGTAAATTAGTAAAATAATATGCTAATGCAAATCACTATACAACTATGTATTTTAAAAATAAATAAAAAAAACCGTTTTTAAGACAATGGACACATCCAACACAATACTAAGCAAAAATATTTAACAGACTAACCTTTGAGTGGACTGTAAAATCTTTGTTGGCGTGTTCGTAATGCTTCTTTTGTCTTTTCTTTACGTTTTCATAAACGATTTCAAACCAATATAACAAAGAATTCTTCTCTTACGATGTAATTGAGAAGTAGAATATTCTTTCTTATGAAATAGTGAACAGCGGCAACTCCGATTCATTTAAGGAAAGTTAGATTTACACTTTAGGGAAATCTGATCTTTGAACTTCGATTCAACTCAATTTTTACTCTATTAAAACACTAAACAGTGAACTAGATATGGTAAAATCAAACTAAAACTATGGAAATCATTCAGTAAGTGTTAAAAATACATATTTGTATTATTTCATTATTTTTAGAAATTTCATTATTATTACTATTATTATTTTATTTAAAATTGTTATTATTATAATAAAAATTTATCAATATTTTCAGTTTAATTACATAATTATTATTAAAGGCATTTACCGTCTCTCTTAGAGTAACAACATTATTTATTTACCGGACCAAGTGGTTGGAAGTGGGCGGACGTAGGAGTTTCCTGTCGCTTGAGCTGCAGGCTTGTCTGGCTTGATTGAAGTTTGGAGGAAGGTTAGGGGATACATCGGACAAAGCTTTCCTTCGCAATTCCACGACCGATGGAGTAATTTCTTATGTTTAGTACTTAATAATAACTATCAATCACTTGTATTTATATTTGCAATTCAGGAATTTTCAATTAATAAATTGTTAATAATAATATATAATGAACCTAAATAATTGTGATAGTCTATTATAGTAATGCGTGTCTCTTTTTATGGCTTGGCACTTTCTTAATCACATCTCATTTCAGTTCGGCCAGGCCCCACCATGGACATAACAAGCTACCGAGCTTAATTCTTATTAATCTATTCAATTTAATAATAATAATAATAATAAAAGATAAGTAATTAATAATAATAATAATAATAATAATAATAATAATAATAATAATAATAATAATAATAATAATAATAATAATAATAATAATAATAATAATAATAATAATAATAATAATAATAATAATAATAAGAACAGAAATTAGATAATGATAATAAAATAATAATCATAATAATAATAATAATAATCAATAATAAAATAATAATAATAATAATAATAATAATAATAATAACATACAGAACAGAAATTGATATAGGAATTCATAATAGGTGTACATGTATATTATGTAAGTAAATGTTATTCCTTTTATATAATATATATATATATATAGATTATATAATATAATAATAATTATATAATATAGATATAATATATATATAATATATATTATATATATATATATATATATATATATAGATATTATATATCCATTTGTTCCACTCATTTTTTGTCATATATACTTTGTATTGTCTTAAAATAATATATGAAATATTACGTTTGTCTTTTTTTCCAACTTTATTTATTTTTATTTTTATTCCTATTTCTTACTGAAAGAATGGAAGAGTTAGGCACATTTTGGGTGCGTTTTGTTTATTATTTTCCCATTATTTTCAGTATTTTTTTCCTCAATAATTTTTTTTTAATTTAAAAGTAGAATCTTGTAACATTTTTTTTTTTTAACTGAAAAAAAAATTGTGTTTTTTAGTTTGCTAGAAAAACTCTTTCCGGTTCTTATTTTTATTTGTTGTGCATCTTTTGGGAAAGAGAAGGCAGAAGCTGGCATTATCACTACTTATGTAGTTTTTTTTGGTGGGGAGGGGGGGATTGGGAGATTTTTTTGCAGATAAACATCAAAATTAAATTAAAAAAACGGTTGCCATCTTCTCTCTCTCTCTCGCTCGTCATATATCTCTCTCCTCTCTCTCCTCTCTCCCACACCTCTCCTCCCTCCTCTCACTCGCCTTCTTCTGCTCATCTCTCTCTCTCTCTCTTCTCTTTCTCTCTCCTCTTCTCTCCTCTCTCTGCTCTCTCTTCTCTCTCCCTCTTCTTCTCATCTCATCGCTCTCTCTCTCTCTCCTCTGTAATTATTATATAGTAATAATTATATATAAGTCATATATATATTATATATTATTATATATATAATATATAGTATATAATATAATATTATATATATATATAATATTATATAATTTTTGCAGAAGTGACTTCAGTGGGAATGAATATGTGGCAAAGATTCAACCATTTTATGTTCTCTTGTGTTTGTGGATCCATAATGTTTAAATTGGAAAATTTCTACCTTTGCAACGACTTTCAAAATTTTAAATATTTAGATATTTTAAATGTTAAGTAGATAATATTATAATATATATAATATTATATATATATATATATATATATATATTAGATATAGTATATAATTACTATATATATATAATATGATAATTATTAATATATTATATATATTAATATATATAATATTATATAGATAATAATAATTTTTTAATTTAGTGTATTATAAATTATATATAATATATTAAAATATATATTATATATAGTATATAATAGATTATATTATTAATATATAAATATATATATATAATATATATAAGTAGATATAAAGTATATTATATATATATTATTATATTTAATATATATATGATAGTATTATTATTGATTTAGCCTTATGCTAATAGCATTTTACCACTTCAGATCCGTAGGTTTCCTCTTGGCGAGATGTGCGAAACTCGAATCTTGGCCGGCTACCTGTGAACGAGAAAACACCAACAATTTTCCGTCACAGTAAGGTTAAATAGATTTCATCGGTATCTTATTAAATTAAGCTAGTTTACGCGCAAAGGTGAATTATCAACCCTAAGCGCTGTGAACATCACTCACTATCAATCTAAAAAAAAACAAATCTAACAGCATCAGAACTAAGAACATGTGTATTTAATATACTTAGCAAATCAAAGACTCTCGTCTCCCACTCTTGTTTACGAGGATGCAAAAAAAGTATCCACAGCAGCCTATATGGCTTTAGAAAATCAATAACACAACGACGGACAAAAAGAACAAAAAAATAAAACGAAACCATATAACAAAAACCCACAAAAGACAAACATAGCAAAAAACTACCATACACACATAAAGAAGCCAGCATAACATCATATAGAAACAATACACTAAACACAATCAATCAACCGTCCCTACTGGTGGTCTAGAATTTGCAATTTGCATTGAATCGAAGGCATGGTTTTCTAAAGCTAGGAAGATAATAATATCTCTACATCAAATCAGCGTTATACGAAATAATTTTACATAATCCATTCCTCTAATAATATATATAAAATAAAAATTATAATATAATATAAAATATATATTATAATATATATTATATATATATTAATATTATAATATATTAAATATTATTATATATAAGATATATTATATATAATTATTATATATGGCTATGTATATATTATTAAGATATTAATTATATATATGTATAGTATATTATATAAAATATATAATATTATAAATATATATATATAATAATATAAATAATAATAAATGATACTAATAGATATAATTATAATTTATATAATATATAATATAAGTATTAATAATATTATTAATAGATAAAATATATTAATAATTTATTATATAGTATATATAATTTATATACGAATAATATATATATATAATTATAATATATATATAAGCTATTATATAGTTATATATAATGATATATAGTATACTAATAAGATATATATATATATAATATATATATTTATATATCAGTATTAATATAATATATATATATGTATATATATAATATTATATATATATAGATATTGATATATTTACGTATAATATATATATAATAGATAGTTATAATTATAATATTATATATATTTATTGAATATAATATATATAAATATATATAATTCAAATTTAATATATATAATATTATTATATATATAATATATTATATATAATAAGGTATATATATACTAGATAATATAGATAATATTATAATATAATATATAAATAATATAATATAAGTAATATATATATATATATATAAATATAGAATATAATAATTCGGCGATAAGAAATGTGGTTTTAGAAATGCATGCTACAGAAGACGTAATTTTAATAATTTATTCCCTAAAATACCGTCTATAAGTAGCTTAATCATTTTCTGAAAATGCATTCTCAAATGGTTCTCGACTAAATGTCCGAGCTCGATATATTATATAATAATATAATATATATATATATAAATATATTAATATATATATAGTATATTATATATTAGTATGTAATATATATATATACTAATATTATATATAATTAATTATATATAAGTATATATATATAAAATATATAATATATAAGACTATTATATATTATTATAATTAATATTAAATAAATATATATTAGTATAGTAAATTATATATATATATTAGTAATAATTGCTGGGATTATAATATTTCTGTTGATTTCACTCGATCCTTTCTTTATTTTCTATAAAATCATTTTGAAGGTGTAAAACAGAAATTTACATAAAACAAGCTAATTAATACTCGGGTTAAACTAGTGGTATTTAAGAAAGTCTACAAATGTGAATTCAAGAACACAAACATCAACCCAATCGCAAAAAAAAACATTAATTTATGGTTATATAACCAATGAAAATTCTTAATAAGTAAAAGAACTGCATAAAAAATAATTAAAACCAAGGAAGATTATTTAGAGAGCTGAAAATTGACATAATAGTAAAAACCATAGTTATTTGCATGATTTTAAATCTCATTATTTAATCTCATTTATTTTAAATGAATATAGTCCTTAAAGGGATTACTCGCTGCATGTCAGCGGGATTCGAAAGACAGTGTGGGGACACACACAGACTGCAGCGTTACCAATAACCGGTAATGCGCTCGTATACCTAGGGTGGTGTCCATCCAACGCCCACAAAAAAAGAACGCTCAAGCGTAGTTTTTTAAAAGCACACGTCAGGTTTTTTTTCACCCCATAGATGGCGTAGTTACTTCAGAAGGAGTTTTAACAAGAAAAACCTCGACCGCTTATATCTTGGGAAATGATGAGTAGGTTATGGCCCACTCTGAATGTTTATATAAGGAGTATATTTTCTCCACCCTACGCGATGCATTGGTTGGCCTGGCCGAAGCCTAAATAAATATATATAATAAAATATATACGTATTATTAGTATAATATATAGTATAATATATATATATATATATATATATTATATATATAGTATATATATATATTCATTATAAAATATATGAAAGAACTCAAGGATGAATATAGCTAGGTGCTCGATTCAACAGTAATGATAAAATTATTAAAAGTAATTATGTATATATATTATATATAATATAGTAATAGATAATAGTTATATATTATATATAAATATAGTATCTATAATATATAATTTATTATAATAATATATATATATATATAATATATTATAATATATAAGTATATATATGATATATAATAATATAATATATAAGTAATAAATATATATATCATATAAAAATATATATAATAATATAGTAAATTATATTAATAAAATATATATAAATAGATTAAGACTAGATATAAAATATATTAAAATGTGTATACAAAACCTATAAATCAAAACCCAAGTATAAATCCTTCGGAGGTATCGGGCCACTGATATAATATATATTTATCATACATCGCTCTCCTATTTCAGCTATACATGCCATTCTCTTCAGGAAGCCACCATAGTATACAGGATACCAATTTTGAATATTGTTCCAAACCGAGGAAATTTTAAAACAGTGTAACTATCCGTTTATATATAATTTACATTATTTTCAATTGAGATTATATTCTTATAAAATGAAAATCTAAATTTTTATAATGTAACGTAGCTTTTTAAAAATAAAATACTGAATTGAGATTTTTGTTAAAATCTTAAGGAACTCCTTACTTGCATAATATTGTATTTAAGTTTAATTATCTATAATGATGTTATTTTATTTTACTTTATATTATTAATTTTTATGGTTTAATTATAAAATTATTTTAAAATTAAAAATTTAATTGATCAATTATATTGTAAGCCCTTGGAAAATATTGGGAAGGAATTAAACTTGCCTGCCAGCGAAAACTAGCGGTGCTAATAAGTTATTTAAAATGTTAAATTCGTTTTGGGGATACTCGCTATTATATAATATATATAATATAATAGCAAGTGTATACTATATATGACTTATATATAAGTATATATAATTATATATAGTATAATATAATTAAATTATATAGTAATAAATATATATATTTACTTATAGATAATATATATATATATTATATAGATTATATAATATAATTATACGATATTATATATATATATATATATATAATATATAAATTATATATTAGTAGATAATATATAAATATAATATGTATATATAAATAATAAATATATATAATATATAAATAAATATATAGTGTAACTATAAGTAAAAAGTATATATTATAATATATATATATAATATAGAGATATATATATATATATATATAATAATTTAAATATATGAAATGTAACTATAAATGCTATTTAATTTTTATAGAATGTAATTTGTAAAAAAATTGTAATTATATATACATGTAGTATGTCTCGTACATTTTTTTGTCCTGAAGGTTGGATAGGGAATTGTAGCAATTTTCCCTTTCGTTATTTAAAGTACTCATCATCGAATATTTAAAATATTTTTTTTATTTTCACATTTACTATTTATTTAAATTTTAAAATTATCTTTTATTCAGTGAGAAGGAAGTTAATTTTTCATCCGTAATGGGACCAGAAAACTTCACCTTATAATTATAAATAAGATGAAAATAATGACTCTCGCCGTTTATGGAGATTAAGTAAGTTGATGATGAAATGATTATGTGATGAGTTTATAAGGAAATGTTGGAACTTTTTTCTCTTGTGTAAGAAGAGACACCTCATTTACGACACTAACGTCAAAGTCAGCAAACATGATATTGGTATTATTAATTATTTTCTTTATACGAAAAAAATTAACTCCATCAAGCGGTAAGCAAAACTTTCTCTTATTATTAATGGCTTAATATAGAGAATAAAATATTTTTGATCGAATTAATTTCCTTTCAGATAAAAAAAAAATTATTAAAAATGTATAATATTCGTTCTAACTCTTTGGTAAAGATATAGATTTTGCAGATTATATATATATATATATATAAAATATATATATATATAATAATATATTATAATATAGTATAATTTATATATAGTATATATTATATATATAATTAATATATATATATATATATAATATATATATATTATATATATATGATTATTATATATATATATATATAGAATATAATAATTATAGTATAATAAAAATATATATACTATAAAATATATAATATATATATATATATATATAATTATAATAGTGTGTGTGTGTGGTGGTGTGTTGTGTGTGTGTGTGTGTGTGGTTCGTGTGTTGTGTGTGTGTGTGTGTGTCGTTGTAGTGTATTCGGTTTTTCGTGTTATGTTTCGAGAAAGATATTGATCAACTGTACTTATGGTTCTTGTTGAACTTAGGTTCTTTAACAGGAAGCACAATAGCCAGAAAGATAGAAAGATATTAATCATTTGGCATGGACAATCATTTTTTGTGTTAGCAACCTTGAATCAGCATCAGGGTCTATAAATGATAATGATATACAATGAACAACAGTATAATAATAATAATAATAATAACACCAATAATAATAAAAAATAAAGATAAATAATAATAATATAATGAAGTAATAATAATGATAATAATAATAAATAAGTCATAGCACTGCTACAATTGATGATAATGCTGATGATGATTGTAATAAGAGATAAGAAAATAATAGTGAAGAATAGTCGTATTCAGAAATGTACCTATATTAAGGGCGCGTGGTGCTGCATGGAAGTAAGGCTAACATGTATTATAGAGCCCAAGTGTTGTTAATCATGTGGACGACATCTTAGAGTATACATTCGGTTTGTAAGACAAATGTTGGTTGAGATGTGTTTGATGCTCGGCATATGTCGTCGGACCGTGGGTGCACAGGCGAGGAACGGTTGCGATACGAGTTCACGATCGGTTTTACTGGTTGTTGTATCCTGTGCGCAAAATCATAGCCGTCTTGTCTACTCGAGCCCATGGCTGAATTTAACGATCGATAGATGAGCAGCTAATAGGCAGTTGTGTGGAGGGGATGTATCTAAGACTATGAGCTCAGATAGCTCGATGTGAATAGGTAATCGTATGTTGCGCCATATAATCTATTCTTTGTGTAAGATGCGAGAGAGTATACATCAGTAAGAGCATCACTTGAGCGAAGAGAGAGATACAAGAGAGTAATATGATGAGATATATGCGTACTCTTAAAGTTATAAGTAGTTTGGGGGTTAATGGGTGTTGATAGATTTATCGTTAAGATCTCTCAGGGGCAGTCGGGTCTGTAGCTTTTAGTACATAGACACATAGATCAAGTGGGAAGTATAATAGCACATGGAGAGTATATAATTAGTCCCCTTATGAGGTGGGTGTACCCGTGTCTTACTTGATTCGTAATGTATGAATTGTATGTCAGATGGATAGATCTAGCGGAAGACCAAGACTCGTCGACTACGAGTGAATGATGTTATGAGCTGCAGAGAGTAGATAATCAGTATCTGAGTGATGTTAGTAGCAGGTTACTAGATGAACTGATTTCAACCCGCGTGGGGAGGGTGAGAATGGGCCTAGGATGAAGCCAGCTGCGTGATATTCATTGATATGAATATATGTGCATACAAGTGTCAGATATTAATCATATAAGAGGAGAGTAGATGGTGTTAGAGCCGTCCTGAGCACAGCCACGTATGTTAACAGATAATTAGGAGGACCTGGTATATGCCTGGCTGCATGCGCCGTGACCGGCGCACTCCACTGCGAGTCCAGATGAATCACGGCAGGATGTTGTTGGGCGCCGGCTGCCCTCCTATATGGAGAGCATTTTCAGTGATCTGCCGAATGAAACACGTGTGAGCGCTTAGACTGACGTGGAGACGCATAGTCTGAGGCATCGGTCAGCAGCGTCTAGAGCCTTGCGCTCAGCATCCCTATTAGGTCCGTGGACAATATGTACAATTTTGTGGGTCTCGTGCCGCGCCCTGTCGTTAGCTGCGGGTAGGTCCATAGAATAGTGTTTGATTTCTGTACTATAATACACGAGTTCGATTCTTAGACAATCTGGCGAATGCTTGACGTGATTGAATATGCAGTGATGAGTATATAGCTGATATTATATATCTACATTCTGACTAGTCGAATCAGAATACATGCATGATGGGATAATAGCTGCTCTAATCGAATTGAATGAGTAGAGCATTAGGTTACTTGCATTAAGCGAAGCATGCATATAATGGTGGATCATATGGAGTACTCGACATAGTCAGTGCGTGTTTATCGTCTGTCTGACGTTGGTGCGGCGATGTACGTCTTAAATATAATGAATGAGGTGTCTGCTTGATTGAGATAGTACTCTACCTGCGGTAGATAAGTATCACAGCTGCGGTAAAGGACGACAGACTTAATCCAAGAGATGTTGGACGGAGACCTAATTCATCAAGTAATAGAGACACGAAGATGAGTAAAATAAGAAAAAATAAAATAATAAATAATAATAACAATAAATAATAGATGAATAATAATATAATTAAAAAAAATAATAATGGAATTAATAATAATATAATCAAAATCATCAAATTAAAAGATATGATAATCAAAAATTAATAAATATATATAAAACTGAAAGATAATAATAATAATAAATAATAGAAGAATAAAAAAATAATAATATCATAAATAATAATAATAATAATTAATAATATGATCTGAATAAAGAAATATAATAATAATAATAATAAACAATAAATAATAAAAAAATAAATATAGAAGAAAAATAAATAGAAAATAATAAATAAGAAATTATAAAAGTAATATTATTATTTGCATGCATAATTATAGAATAATCCATAATTGTCTAATGAATAAATAACAATAAAAAAGATAATAAGACAAATGATCAATACTAATAATATAAAGAAGTTTCGCTTAAACAACAATAAAATCTTAAATAAGAATAAAATAGTATATCTGATGTTTATATAAAATAATAGTAAAAGGTAATAATGAAATATAATAATGATGAAAAAAAAAAAAAAATAATCAAAGAGAAAATGGAAAATAAAAAAGAATAGAAAAAAAAAAAAAATAATATAAGAAAATAATAAATAATAATAAAATAATTTAAATAAAATAAAATAAACAATAATAAAAAAAACAATAATTAATAATAATAGTAGAAATAATTTCATGATTAAATCACAATAATAAAAAAACTACGACAAATACCAACAATACAAGCAGAAAAAGGGAAAACACAAATTGACAGACAAAAAATAACAATAATTCTGTAAAATATAGTTTATAGCTAAACATCATGTTACAACAATAGAGAATAGATATTAAGTTATAAAAAATAAGTATAAATAACTATTAATATTACCAAGCAAACAATGGTAGTTTTGAACATAGTACTGTAAATATAAATTTAATTATAAATGAAATAAAATGAGAAACAATATAAAAGAATATATGAATAATTAATAATAAAAGAATTCATATAAAATAGAAATAAGAATAAAAAAATAAAAAAGAAAATAAAATAAAAATAATATGAATATAATAATAAATAAGAAATGAAAAAAATATTATATAAGGAAAATACTAAAGAAAAATAATTTTAAAATATCAATAAAATAAAATAATAAATAAATAAAATAATATAATAATAAATACAAAGAGTAAGGATCAATAAATAAAGAAATACATAAAAGATAAATAATAAAAAAATAAATAAAGTAAACAAATAATAAATAAATAATAATATAATAATATAAAAAATTAAAAATAAGGTAGTAGCGAGATAAAAGTAGTTTAATCCCTGGTTTAAATATTTATGATGTTTGTTATGAATTTAAGTTCCTGTTAAATCGATGGTAAGAAGTCGGTTTTGATATCTTCTTTGTGCAATTGAGTTTTGAAAAGTTACATTCATTACGATTGTCAGTTTCGTCATAAATACCCCACTATGTATGCTTAGTAGCAGTATTTATTTTTAGTTATATCGATTTTTAGGCTACGCGCCTTGCTTGGTTGGAATGAAAATTTGCTAGCATTATATTCACAATCGTCATTTGTGATTTTCATTTGTCCATTGAAGTTTCTTTTCTTATAAGCAAGTCCCTTAACTGCATAATTGCTTAGTTTGGGGAAATATAATAAAAAAAATTAATAATTAAGTAATATATAAATAATATGAATATAAATATAAAGATAATAAAAAAAAAATAATAATAAGAATTATAATAGAAAGCAAAAATAATTATATATAAACAAGAAAAGCATAATAGGTTTCACTGATCCATAGAATAAATAAAAGTAAAAAAATACAAATTGAAAAGTGAAATAAAAATAAATAAAATAAATACGTCTAAATATAAAAAATAAAACATACAAATAAATCCAAAAAAAGAGAAATAAGAACAAATAAGTGAAAAAATAATTTCGACTTGTTGTACAATGAGAGGGAACCTTTCGTATCAAGAAAAGACCTTGCTATCAGAAAGTGAACCCTTGTCTGATGCAAAAGAGGAAAAATCTTCCCTATCACAGCAAATGAGGAAACCTCCTTATAAGAAGGAACCTTCCTAATCAAGAAAGAACCGTTGCTTATCAAGAAGAGAAAATCTCTTAGCCAGGGAAGGAACCCTATCAAGAAAGAAAAACCTTCTCTAAACATCAAGATAGAGACCTGCTTACAAGAGAGAAAATCTTGTCCTTAGCGCAGAAGAGGAACTTCCTTACAGAGCAACCCCTCTCTATCCAAGAAAGAACCGTGCTTATTCAAGAGAAGGGAAATCTCCTTACCCAAGAGGAACCGTTGCTCTTATCCAAGAGAGGATACTCTCTATCAAGGAAGAGAAACTTGCTAGCAAGAAGGAAATCATCTGATTATCAGAGTGACCTCCTTTCAAGAAGGGGGAGAAAAATCTTTTTGCCCCCTTTTAAATCCCCCCCCGCTCCAAGGAAAGGAACCTGCTATCACAGAAGTAAAAATCTTCCTATCCAAGAGAGGAACCTCCTATATCAAAAGAAGGAATCCTTTCCCTATCATAAAGAGAGGAAACCTTTCATTATCACGGAAGAGCCGATATGGAAACGGAAGTAAAAATTATTGGCCAAAACCTTGAAGTTCGAAGAGAGCGGAATTAACGAATAGATGATTAGAGTTTAAAACTTTTAATTTATGAAAATAGGGTCATGGTAATAATTGTTAACTTCGAAAATATTATTTGTATCAGACTATATTGGTTATGTTTTTTTAGATTGTCATACAAATAACATCAGCATAAGATTCCCTAGCAGGCAGGAAGATACTGTTTGTTGGCGGATGTATGACTAAAAATCTTGAAATTTTTTAGAGGTTAGGTAGTGCTGCTAAGGACATCTACGTGCCGGAGATTGAGAATATTCTTGCGTGTTGGAACTGAGAAATAGTAGGCGATAACTGATGCGATCACGGTTCGGAGGCCCCACAGGGGCTGACGAAAGCAATCCGAAAAGTTCGAGCAGGTCAGTGTAAGTGGGACTTCCTCGCTGCACCGAGAAAGAATGTAATTATTAGTATCTTATATTATTATATATAATATAAGTATATATGTTATATATATATATATAGTATATATATGATAAATTAATATAATATAAATAATATATATATTATATAATATAATATAAAATTAATATATTGTATATATATATTATATATAATAGTATAATTATATTATTTATATATATTATATATAAGAGTATTATAACTATATATTATATTATATTAGGTTTTGTTATAAAATAGATATATATTATAATAGTATATTTAATTTATATGATGAATATATCTAATTTATCATGTTTGTCACCATTCAACACGGCTGAGCCTATTCATGGAGGTGGGCGTGCAAGCCACAATAAGTTTTCATGTGCCGCTAGTGTAAACATTACTCGCAGAGAGGCACCAGACGCGCAGGCTTAAATGGAGGGAAAATTAAATCAGGCAGGAAACAACACGGAAGAGGAAAAGAAACTTCCACAAACAGATGTGGCAAGAAAGAAGGAAGCTACCTGCATACGACCTAGCCTGGGAGTTCGCTTACCATCAACGCACAGATAACTCGTCGGCAGACACTAGCAACGCCTTGTGCTAGCGGAAGGCGTCGTAAAAGGTGGTGGGTGACGACAATGGGTATAGTCTCTCGAAACACCTGCCGACGCGCTGACCTTATAGAAAAAGAGAATAAGGTACCGAACATCGGGGAGGCGCCTTATACAAAGGGGCGATTAGGGTCAAGTGAACTGGGAGAAGACAGAACATTAATTAGCCCTTTTTGCTTTGTACTCCGATCCCTTGTCAAGAGCCGCGGGGGGGTGGAAACCAAGCCCCCCCAGATTAGAGAACAGGAACCCATACAAGGGGCGGATTGAGACCCTTGTTAATCTGGATAACGTAGAAGAGGCAAAGAAAGTCCTCGCTATTCTAATCGAACTTCCCAGGTGTCTTGAACCAGCCCATCAACCGGTTGTGAAATGAGGTGTGTGCCTCAAGACTTGTTTTGTTTATGTTTAAGGCCAACGATGTTTATATTGTCAACCGCAGGAGAGACAGTAGAGAACCGCGATAGAGAGAAAAAGTAGAAAGGTTTTTTACGGAGAGGGGAGATTTGTCAGAAGTGATTTTTAACGAGTAAGAATGTCACCAAGGTGAGACGAAAACCCCTATCTCCAAGGAAAATCTCTATCCGAGACAAGCCAAGAATATGTAAACGAAGGTATTGAAGACGAAGCAGATCTTACAAGTAAAGGAAGGGAGCCAGAATTGAAAATGAAGTTGAAGGTGAAGAAGGGTCGAAAAGTCCACGGCTATAGGGATAGAAGTAGATTGTGCAGTAGTCAAGATCAGGAATAAGAAGTAAGATAAAAGTAGGGAATAGCAGAACCGCTGGGAAACACCATACGATAACAAGAAGAGAAGAACATATATCGTCTCCTATCAAGCTCTATCAGGCCCGAATATTGAAGGCGCTGTGAGAAAGAAAGCTAGAACATATATAACAAAGAAGAATGAGGAAACCAAAAGTGAGGGGAATCTGGAGAGGTGGCAGGCGCGTGCCATACCCGTCAAATGCTGGTATATGTCTAAGTCGCCACCCCTGACGTCAAGTCCCCCGTAGTTCTAAAGGCGAAAAGCCATAAATCGGTTAAGATAGGAAAGTAAATTTCAACCAAGTAGGACCCGTCGAACGTGAGGGCCAAAAGCCGTATCTGGCGATCGAACAGAAAAAAAATGAGATTCCACGATAGTCTAAAAATGAGAGTAGAACGGTGTCAATATCTTAGATAGGAAGTATGCAGTGAGAGGCTATAGGCGCGGTATATGTTTAGCGAAGCATCAGAGGCGGCTTCTCCACCTTCTCTTTCGCGAATATGGTTTGGACATCGTGGCGTGTTTGTTGCGTCTCCCCACACCTGAGGGAAACTGTTAGTATTGAGTACATCGAAGATATATATGTTGAATCTGAAAGAGAAGGTGCGCGCAGCTCTGGAGAAGCACCAGCTCCCGCTCAAGAACTGCAGGGTAGTGATCCATCCGGCGCCTCCTGCCGCACTCCCTATCGTTCGAAGTTTAAGATCTCAGGAGCCCATGTCACGCCGCGATCAAAATTAATCACTAGGCAAAAATAGTCATAGGACACCTGAGAGGAGAAGGGTAGGAGGAAGGAATAATGCCAGAAGCCGCCCAGGGTTTGAGGTTTAGAGGAAAACAGGAGACCGATAGAGATTGGCTTTCAGTTTGGAGAGTCTAGCAACAGAGCATGCAGATCGATATAAAGAGGAACGGAAAGCAGATTCACCAGAAGTGTGTTAAGATGTTCATTGGCAAAGAGCCTCAGAAAGTTTGTCATATAGGAGAACCAAGGAGGTTTAGCGCAGACTTTCGTTGAGGAAGAGCCCGCTTTTGCTCATGCGGAGAGTAATCCCTGCAACGATTATATCGATTGCTTGAAGATGAAATTCAGCCGAGAGTGCACTTAAGATACGAAGGAAGATATTTTCCAACCCCCGACAACGCTTGTCTCGTAGCCTGAATTGGCCTAAGAACAGCCAACGAATCGAAACATGGGATCCAATTAGGAGAACAAGTAATTTTAGTAAGATAAAATTTCCACTTCTGGTTTTGCTGTCGAGACGATTATCAGCCCCACATTAATGGCACAAGCCGAAGCGTCATCAGAGTCAAAAGCAAGTCAGCCCAATTATGCATAAAGTTACGCGTAGAAAGCGGACGCATAGGCGCCCCTCAATCAACCCCCTATATTCAAGAGGTGCTAGAAAATAAAGTCGCGTAGGGCAGGATGGGAAGCTGTTGAGGAGAAATTATGAAAGGTAATAGAGATATAAAGGTTGTGGGTCAGGATTTTACCAATAGGAGCGAGAAGTAAGTGTATTTATATGGGAGAGTAGACTGCTATGTTGTAGAGATATGTCAAGTGTGGTCAAGTAGAATTGGTTGGTGACGAATCCGTTATTGTGAGGTTTTGATTAAGTGCGCCCATAGATCAGTGAGAATCGCTGAATGATGATCGGGGGCCTCCTCAGCCCACCAAATCAGGAAATG
>JABUQX010053211.1:0-2500 GCA_015478945.1 Trachelipus rathkii
ATTATTTTTATTTGTTATTTATTATTTTTCTTCATAATTATATGATTATATATATACTAAATATATTAATAATTAATAATTAATATTTATTATTAGTATTCTATAATTTTAATTGCATAATATTATAATCACATTATTTATTACATTTAATATAATGAATTTAATTAATAATAATAATAATCCAATTAATAATTTTACTAATAATAATAATAATCATCATAATAATTAATAATATAATAAATATTAATTAAATAATTTGTAATATTTTTCCAAATGACATATTCTATCTGTTTAAAATTTGATCAAATTGGTCGTTGTATAGTTTTAATGTTTGTTATTAAAATTTAATCTTTACATGTCTTTAAATCTGCATAATTTTTGACAGGACTTTCGATGCCAATCGGTCAAAAGTTATTCTAATTTTATTACAATTCTCTTGTAAACCTCTCCCATGAATTAAAACATTTAATCTACAAGCCTCAGTAATATTATATTTGAAATATTATATTTATAATATATATTATTTTATATTATTATGTTGATGTATTTATATTATTATTATTATTATTTCAATTATTATTCTCTATTAACATATTGGCTCTGGTGGAGATTTTTAGAAACCAAAGAGATCTATTTAATTTATCAACATTTTATTTTTTAACTGTATTGCTCAATATTTTGTTAGTACTGTAAATTTTTAATTTTAAATATTATCATATTTTAATATATATTATATATATATAATATCATTATAATCTTATATCTAGGGAGGTATCTATATATATATTAGTTAGTATATATCATGTTCTAATTAATACTAATATGTTTAATTATTATTAATATATATTTTATATTTATATCTTTATTTATATATTATAATATTTTTTCACTATATATATATCTATATATATTGATGTTAATGCTATGTTTTTAATAAAATTGATGTATAATGTTCTGTTTATTAAATTATCGTTACATTAAGTTTGCTCAAGTAAATTACTTTTTTTCCATATTTAACTCAAGTTAAAAATATTTTCTTTGTGGCATAGGAAAATATTGTGGATGTTCTGGTGCTGAAATAATTATATTACATACCCTTGTAAATTGCTTTTTTAAAAAGTATTGAGAAAGTTTGGTATATTAATAGTAATTTTAAATGCAAATTTTTCAATTGTTTGAACCTTATCTCTGGATCTTAAATCTTTGGTTGGAGTTTTTTCCTCTCCAATTATCACTGTCCACATAAAAAAATTTTTTTTCTATTATGCAACCACTAGTTCATATATAATTTCTTTATGCATTTTCAGCCGCTTGAAATCCAAATCTGCAATCAGATTTATTTCTAGGATGCACAATGTTTTTGCGAATTTGGAATTCAATAATTTTCTAAAGCAAATATAGAAGTTATAATAGAAAAACATGTATATATATTACAATAATACGAATTGTGAAAAAATATATGGGTTTTATTGCTATATTCATTATTTAGAGTAAAAATACATAGATTTCAAAAATATGTAGTCATTTAAATGCTAATTATTTCCCTACTGTTATTTTGTCATTTTCCTCTTTTATGTTGCTATATGAACATCTGGATTATTACACATTTGAAGTTTTCAGAAATTTATTTTCTATTATCTAAATTCCAGCAGAAATCTGCACAGCTATTGCAGATCCCATTTTTCTCCATTGTATATACTATTTTTTCTCCACATGGTTACATCATCTTTCATTGATGGAACCTACTCTCCGTGTTCGTTCGGCTAGTCACATCTCTTGTCTCAGCCATTTCCTCTAGGAATAAATTACAAGATTGGAATGTAAGGAATTGAACCTTTAGAGACATATAAACCAAGTCCTTTGATATGCTTGAATTAATTCGTCAACAAGGGCTCTGTAGTTTTCGGCCTTGTGTTTTCTGCGCAGACATTACAAACGCCTAAAACTTTCTCCAGGCGTTTCAATCTGTATTTTCATTCATTTGTTTCTCAAAATCCATTGTCTAACCTTTCGAGTTACGAATCTTGCGTGATTCCTACAACAGATTCACTTCTTTTCACCTAGCTCACTTTAATTTAGGAAACTTGCCACATTTTAGAAACTGAAATGAGGGCTGATCATGTTTTAAAGCTTTAACAAGTTGTTTTATAAGACCTAACTTAATATGTAGTGGTGGCAGAAGAATTTTTTCCTTTTTGACAAGTGGTTCCCGAATAAAGTTGTGAGAACCTGGTTTTAGTACATCACGTGAAGGCCAATCTGAGCGGATATAGTGCTCTGCTTTTGCCCTACTATCCCATTTGCAAAGGAAGCGCATATACTTTGTATAGCCAGTTTGCAGTCCATTTAGAAGCGTAACTACATTTAAGTCAGCGCATATAAGCCATTCGTGCTCATTGTAGTGAACTTTGTTTAATATGTAGGCTAAGTTTTCGTAGGTTTCCTTTAAAATTACAGAATGTGCAATGGGAACTGATGGGAAGATATTGCCATTATGTAA
>JABUQX010053211.1:15000-44774 GCA_015478945.1 Trachelipus rathkii
TTTATTACTACAAAATACTTATTTTGTTAAAAATAGGAAGTATAACCATAAAGCAAGTAATGCAGTTAATTCAGTAGGCAAAGATCATATCTCAACACTATCCACCTCCTTGTCATGTAAAGTTCTGTTGATTACTGATTTGCGTTCATTTGCTTCGTATGTTTATGCAATAACCATAGGAAAAAATGTTTTTTGTATCAAACGTTACAAAAAATAAATCTTTATCACAGAACCGTAAATACATTGATTTCGAAACATTTTATGTTTTTACTAAATCACTGTATTCCTTTTCATACATGTAACATAAAATATCACTCATTTAAGGATGAGAATTGCTAACGATTCTAGAGACCGATACGTCTATATATCTGACATATACGCGAACACTCACTCGCCTAGGGTTTGTCACATATGTTACCGCTCACTTAGGTGATTAAGGAGCACTCGCGAATCACCGATATTTTTACTATCTCTGAATTTATATAATGATAGTATAATTTGTGCATCTTGATATATCGTGCGTCTCACCAGACCTCAGGACGTTATTCTACCATACTCTTAAAGCTCGGGCCTCGGCTCTACTGTGTGAGTAAATGATCCTTATATGCCAAACCAAGAATTGTCCTAAGACTCATTTACACTCGATTCATGCGCATATGTTTCTTATATTCTGCGCTCGCTACCGAGACTGCCAGTACACCAGCCGTGCCCTGCACAGACACTCTTTGCTCATATATTCCATATAGTTAGTATATTATTGTGTGGTTTAACCTGTTCTCATCCGGCAATAATCCATACAAGTATAATCTTCGATTCATCACGCTGATCCTCACATATATACTCTCCATATCTATAGGATGTCCATACACGGCAGTATCTCCGCGAGTAAACACCTCGGTCGTGAGCGCGAAGTGTGACATTCACGCTCGCGGATTTTTCATGCTCAGCACATGTTAGTGCTGTATTCTACTTATACGCGGAGCTGTTATATATATATATATATTATATCCTCACACTCAAGGATACGTATTTGTGACTTCCTCACACTGACGACGCTCTTAATCACTATCTTACTCTCCCATCCAATCTAATCCGCATGTACCTCTGTTGCACTCCGATCGACTCCATCTTACAATTTTACCTTAATTAGTTCTGGAAGCAATGTGCGATCTCGTGGCGAAATGTAAGTCCACGTAACTAGTTCTATTGAAAAAGGGGTATCATGCCGGGCTCAAGACCGGAGCTCAAATCGGATCCTGCCTTAAGAGTATCAGCCGGAGCGAAGCCGGAGCCGGAGTATGATTTTTTCACAATAGTCATATTAGAAAGTCAGAGGTTATTAATCCAAAGTTATGGTACTTTACAATTAGATTCGAGTGAAGAAACAATTAGTCAGAACCGGGGATAGTCTCGGCAGCCGGAGCGGAGCATGGAGCCGGATCCTGGGGATGATTTTTAAATAAATAATATATGCAAGAAATTCTCATACTTGGCTGCCACACACACCTTGACCGCCTCTGTGTGACTCACTAAAGCACCACGGTTTGGAGGCGCGTGTATACCCGAGAGCGACCGCCCCCCGTATATTATGGTGCAGCGCATAACCTAAATCTCTATAAAGATCTGGTGTGTATTCTAGCTATCTTTCTATATTAGATATTTTGTCTCCGTTCACTCCGATCATACTCCGCCTACTGGACTACCTCTCGTGACTCATAACAAGTTATGAGACACACTCATCTCCGATATCACAGATAACTCTCGCTAGTGCGGAGATTATCTAGCGACATGAATCACGTGAATATATAGCGATTTTCTCTTACTTGTCTCATACAATGCCTAGCTTAACTAATTCTGTGGCCATGGTTAAGACTTCTGGAGCGTGGATATGTCATGTACTCTGACCTCGAGACGTCCATCGTCAACGTAGAAAAATAATTCCTTCTTATCTCATGGCATCAGTGCGTCGTAGTACACTCTTATAGAGATTACTCACTACGCTCTCACTCTATCGTGAGACTATGAGAGCCACTGGCGCATACGTTGACTTGTCGCCATCTCTCACATGAACTGAGACGTCATAATTCTAGGGATGATATTTAAGAAGAGAGTAGCTATTAAATTTTTTGCAAAAGGAAAAATTTTTTAGAACGAAAAAACTTTGATCTGCCAGAAGAAGTGCTGAACAATTTGCAAAAATAGAGCAGAATCCTTAGTCTACCCGGATCGCTCGTGTATTGTCAGGAGCCGGAGTCGAGACGTGTCCTTTTGCAATTGAGTATGGAGACTGAGAATTTTTTTTTCTCATAAGATATTTTTTAGATGAAATAACAATTTTATTGCAGAAGCACCGCTTGCACTAACAACCTTTTCAAATTAGTTCAGGTGTGTGTAATTTCAGCACTCTCTGCTGAGTATAACCAGTGTGCACTCGCTTAGGCAGGAGCATGAACATGAATTTTTTTCAAAAAAATATTTTTTTTAATGATCCAGAGTTAAATATCTCTCTCACGTCGAGAAGATTCGCTTAGTGCTGCAATGACTCTCTGCTCCTATCTTCATTAAAGTGTATCAGAGCTCGTGTCACGTATGCGGGACACATCCAATGTCTCTCTAGCTTGCAGTCGGGCCGGCAGTCGAGGTCGAGCTTATGTAGGTCGGAGCTTAGGAGTATGATTTTTTTTCGAATAAATATTTTTTAGCGTGAAAAAATTGATTGACTAGTATTAAGTGCGGGGAGAAAAAAATTCAAATAGTGGAAACATAGGTCAGTATCGCGAAGCGCGATGTCGTCTAGCCGGAACCGGAGCCGGAGCCGGAAGCCGCGAGAGCCGGAGCCGGAGCCGCGCACTAGCGACTCAGCTGGATATGAATCCTCCTGCTCATTCCACGGCTCACGGGTACCAATAATCACACACGTCACATATCAATCTCTTTCCACACAGAGGTCCCTCGGTTCTACTCTGTTTCCAGATCTATCAACCACATCATCCATCCATGAAGTACGTATCTGCGCATCTGGTGGACATACGTCATTCCTATATGTGCACTCCCCATGCCTGAAAGAGATCGCTCCCTTCAGTTATCGTGGTAATCTGGAAGATACCTTATATATGGTGTCCGCTTACGCCGCGAGGCCGGTGGTACCTCGTACATATATCAATCGCATCCACCTCCGTAATTACATGCTCTCTCTCGTGTCACACTGTGTACTCTCTGTGTGCTATTTGACTGACTGTGGACTCTCACATGTCTATACACCTACACACATATTCATGATCTACCTCTCAGCTGTGGGTCAACCTGCTGCGCATATCGATGAGCTCATGGATTCATCGTCAACTCCTAGTCATTGTCACCCCTTAATATAGGACTGTTACAGTGCTCTCAACTACGTAGTTACAGATTCACGTGATCGAGTAGTATCGGATCTGTTACGACTCTCGGGTGATCGAGTCTGATACTCTACTAGATGAAAACCACTGTCTCTATAAATATAATTTAAGTCTGCGACACGTAGCTCATTTTTGTAGGCGCCGGCGCCTCAGTCTCAGTCTGAACCAAATTTCAATAGGGTGCCAGATAAACTTTGTTCATGATGCCGTGCAGCCTCAGAAGACTGAAGCCGAAGTTCGAAACCGGAAGAGTGCCGAATTCAGTATCTTAGCTGACATCCGACTATGAACTCGATATCGTAGGCGCTTGAGTGTGTGAGGATCTCCATACCAGCTATATATAGATTTTATATACGAGTCATATGATAGCACGATCAGTTCTCACTCACGAACTGACACCGTGCTACTCTCACGAGTCTATCTGCTCAGTCCGATGCTCATCGCGTGAGTCTCTATGATCGGTTAATCTGAATCCTACGTCTTCTAGAGCAACCTCGTGCGGACCGCTGCTCCAATCTGACTGATTAAAGCGATCTATTCCTTATATCTAGACCCTGTCTAGTGTGTATCGTGACTGCGTCTGCTCATAGTGTCTATTAGATGACAAATATTCTTATCATGAAGCTCATCTGTGACTGACATATATTACTTATCGCTATATATATACGTATCGTACTGTTCGAGATCGAAAGCTGTTGATCTGTCGGCGGATCAGTCTGTGCGAATATGGGTCACGAAGAGTCTCATCTATCAGTGTCCTAGCGCAGCGCCAAAGCCTTAGGCGTTGGCTCATGCCTCCTAAATACCTGAAGTCTCGTCACTCCTCTTTATCTTGTAAGAAGCTACAGTGTGTGATGCGGTTATAAAAAATTTGCTATGACCTCTCACTAAAGGGTGTATACTGCTGTTACAGATTTATTCATCCAATCCCTGTGAGACTCCTCTCTCTCCTCCTATTCTGAGGCTGGCGGAGAATGGAGCCGAATTCAATTTTAAAACCATACCTCAGTTTGCGGAGACTCTGTCTCGAAATTAATACTCTATAGATACTCATATGGCCACACTAATATATACATAGCATTTTAGATATCAATAGAGTGACTCTCTCGTAACTCAGTATTAGACATATGACTGTCATTCATCCTCTGCCACTGAAGCTATGCACGGATAGAAATCACACATCGTATTTCTCCTCCCCCTCGAAATCAGTCAGAACAACACATAGAACAGAAATTCTAAGACACATACAGTAAATAGAGAAATCACATAATCGCAACCACTGTGTGTGCACTAACTATACAAATCATGAGTGAAGTTCAAACGATTAAATATCTAATTCGCATCTATCGCCGTGGGTGTGACTATTTCTAAATATACACATGTGAACACTACAGTCTCATAAGTAAGAAGGTTATACATAATATAGAGATTTGCTATAATTATATCTCCTCGATTCTCATGATATCTTCTGCTCATATCGATATATTTATCTCTACTCTCTCACATGAATATATAATCATATTTATATATACCTCGTGCATACACACTCTAGCACACATTCTGTGTCACTCTAGGTGTGATAGATATCGATGTGATCTCAGATGGTATTTGTTATCACTAGTGTAGAGTTTTAACGTCAATAACGCAATCTTAAATATTAAAGTAACCTTAACTAAGAACGCATAACTAATACAACAAAGATTAGGATATCTTACATGCGAAAGAAGTGTTTAAAACATTAACAAAATTCCATATTTAACAACAGTAAAGTATCTAACATTACCTACAAAACTTAACATATTCCTACATATCTCTAACAAAATCAGTGCTTAATTTTACATGTATCATAGTATTATTCACCAAACTTAAAAAATTTATAAAAAACTAACTTATTATCTATCACACAGGTTCAACGAAATAAATGCAACCATAGCAAAATTTTAACAATCAATAAACATAAACGCAGACTTAACTGAACTCAAGAACCAAATGCCATAAGAACAAAACTAACATGTCTTATGTAGTCGAATAACTTTGAACATCCTACCAAGATATCCTGCCTATGCATGACGTTAAAGTTAGTTAGTATATTTACCTACAAAACTTACACCTTGTTCCCACTTTCCAAATAGACTCTAACATTGCAATATTAATTATAACATCAACCATTGTAATATTTAGCAGAGCTTAACAATTTATCATTGAACTAATCTACCTATTATTACAAAACAAAGTGTTTATATTGAGTAAAGCGGTTAGCAAAATCATCCCCCAAAACTCAGAACATTAAAACATACGAAAAACTATGCGTACAAATAAAACTATTTTCGATTAACAAATGTTAACAGCCTAACAGCAATAAATTAGCTAGCATTGCTAAGCAAAATTCACCTAAACCCTACTTTCTATATTATCTATACACACCAACGTTAATTTAATTTACATATTCAACGAAACTTTAAAAGAAATTTACCTTAACCATAACCTATCTATCATAATAATGAACGAAAAAATGCAAACATAGCAAAGTTTTCACATCATTAAAGCTAACATAAAAATACCTTAAACTAAGAGCAATAACGTTGCATATAACATATCTAAAATATCTTTACATTTACGACATTAAACAACTTTCATTATCAAAGTTCTCGGCTTATAAACAGTAAAGTAACTAACATTTAAGGACTTATACTTCATCATCAACTGTTAACAAACAGTATCAATACAATACTATATATCATCAAACAAAATATTATTTTTATTACAAAGATTTTATCATTATTATTTTATTAATTATTAACATTATTATTATTTTATATTCATTTATAGTGACTATCTATTCTTATTATTATTCTTATTTTTCTTATTATTCTTATATTCTTATTATCTTATTATTTTTATTTTCTTATTATTTCTTTTTATTTGATTATTATTATAATTATTATATATTATTATTATTATTATTATTATTATTATATTTATATCTTTACATATATATATATATTATTGTGATTCATATTCTTATTTATTATTAATTATGTGTTTATATTGATTATTGATTATTATTATTATTATTATTTCACTAATTTCAAAATACCAAAACGCTTATGGATGCTTCGACTGTCAGATCATTAACTAAAATACTTGAGCCTGTAATATGGTATCTACGACACAACTGAAACATTACGCAAGGCTTATTAATTTTCATGAGTTGCAATAAGAGTGCTGCTATTTCTACTGGCGTAACTGATGGTCCACCTGAGAGTCAAGTCAGACGTCATCATAATCGGTGACGTAAAATTTTTTCAATTTTGGTTGTTTTTGGATTGTTTTTCTTTATATCTTGGCCAGGGCGGTCGCCGAGTTCAGTTACCTCCTCTTAAAGAGTGTTTGCAGGTAAGCTTACCAAAGTTTAGAAGACCCATAATATCCACTTTTTTTTATTTACATGATACCACCACTCACGCGCAATGCCCTTTTCTAAAGGAAAGGGGCGAAAAAAAATTAAATAAATCAAGTAAATAAATTAAAATTACATAAGGAAAACAAGATTTTGTAAATAAATGCGAAATGTAAAACCCATTCCTGTCCCATTGCCTAACGCCCACATTCCCTTCAGTTGGGGCGGCTAGTACTCAGATACTTATGATATATGGTAGAAATATTAATATTGTCTGCGGAAATAAAAGAGGCAAGTGGAGAGTTCTGCACAAACAGATAGTCGGCTGGATAATGTAAGGAATGGTGACCACAGAGGACGTGATTCCTTTGAGTCTCAATATTGCACACAGTGTTTCTGAGACGAACAAGGCACTTCTCTTCATTATTGAGTTATATTAGTATTAATACTATTAATATATATTATATATTATAATATATATTATAAATATATTATATATTATATATATAAATATAATATATAATATAAAATATATATATATATATATATATATTATATATTATATTTCATTATATTATATATACTTATATATATAATATATATCATTATTATATATATACTATTATTATATAATATATATATATATATAATTAACATGATTATATAACACACAGTATTATTATTATATATATATATATATATTTATATATATATATATATATATATATTATATAATTATATATATATATTTATATATATATATATATATATTATATAATATATATATATATATTACTCACATATATTACTATTATATATATATATACATATGTTGCCGATTAGTTCTGACAACAAAGAAGACAAATCTTTAAATTTGATTTACAATTATTCTATTTCAAAGAAAACTATTTTCAGACTTTTATTTTTCCTTTTTTCTCTCAAATAATTCGTCCCTTGTTCATTAGGTAATCTAAGCCTTTTACGCTTTCTTTCTTGTTTTATAGTATATTTTTATTTTTACAAATAAAATAAAAATAAAGAATATAAATAATAATAATAATAATAATAAATAATATAATTAAACTATAATAATAATAATAATAATAATAATATAATAATAAATATCAATAATAAGTTTTTTTATTTAATACAATAACTTAACTTTTTTTCTATATCTTGTTATACAATTTTGTCAATTCCAATTACGTACTACAACAATTTAGGAATTTAGGAAAGTTTCAAAAGACGTTTCGTCAAATATATTTGTTGTCTCAATAGCATCTATTCCAGCTATTCGGATTTCAATCCTTTGCAAGTAAACTATTCCAAATTTTCAGCCACCGAAAACACTGCTAAATAAAAAAACTCAGATTATTCGTCAAATTCAAAATTCCAAAACTTTAAAGCTTCCAACTCTGGTGAAAAAAAAAAACCTAACATTAAAGAAACTATAATTTTATTTCCCTCGAAAAAGCCAACTACTAAAATCTCGAACAAAAACAAACCAAATCTAACTTTTCTTCAACTAAAATCTAAATCACTTTTCATTGAAAAGTCAGAAGAAAATTCTTTGAAATGTCAACTCTAAGCTTACAAAAATCTTCAAAAATTATTAAACCCAAGACTACAAAACTATCACTTTCTCAACTCTTCCACAATTCTTTCTAAACTCTTAACAAAATTCAAGATCTTTTTCCAAATCTCTCGTAAAACCAAATTTAAACCAACTTCTTTTCGAAAACACTTACCAAAATCAAAATTAGCTTCAAACTCTTAATATCAATATACTACTCCCAACAACTCGAACTTAATATTCAGATTCTTTTTTAACAACTCGAACTTAATATTCAAATTCTACCAGCAACTAACTTAATGTAAAAACCATCGAAAAACTAACTTAATATTCAGATTTCACCAACAACTTAATATTCCAGATCTTTTTCAATCAACTCAATATTCCAGATCTTTTTCAACAACTCGAACTTTTTCTTAAGAATGACTTTCGATCTTTTCAAATCTAGTTGGTTATCTAAAAGTCTAAATTTGAAACAACGTTAATCTGCCACAACTTCCCCCCCCTGAAGATGAAATTTTTTTATATTTAATATATAATATAAATTTTACTAATTTCTAAAACACTATGATCAAAAATTTCTTATTTACATATTAACAAATTTAAGGCAGAATAAAAAAAACGTACCTTGCTTTAGTTTTTTAACACCTGAGGGTCCTGGAAACTCATGTATGGGGATGCCAAGTTCTTTTATTTGATTCCCTGTGAGCCTGCCTAACTGGGAAGCACATATGAGTTTCTGTTTCAAGAAAAATTCACACCTTTCAAGGTTCTTTGGCTCTATGAGCTGTACGTGACCACCCGACATAGAATGCAAATAAAAACTTGGTGGATCTTCCAATTGGTGGCTACTATGGTCAAACTTCACAATAAAAGCTCTATTAATCAAAACATAAACAATACAATCAAACAACTTGCTAAAGGCATTCAAAATATCAAAGGTCGGAGCTATATTAACGTCAATAAAACTTTGAATCATTCTTTCCCGAGAACCAATTTCATACTTTGTCGGAGATTTAAGCAACTCATCAACCAAAATCTCTCATCAGAACAGAATTTTCCCCCTGAGCATCACCTTTCAAAATTTTCCAAACTTCACGAAACTTTGGCTCTATACTGATTTGCTCTATAAGACACTCCACCATACAATTAGGGCCCCCATCCGGTGAATATAAAGGTCTATAGTCACTCTTTATACTGTTGTCTACTATAATTTCAATAATTTCAGAATTCACCACGCGTCTTCTTAACCTATATATAAACTCATCTGCACTCAAATCTGGATCTTCTTGTTTTTCTTCTACATCTTTTAACTGTAATTTACTACTTTCTTCAATTCCTTTAATTCCCCAGAATACTTTTAATTCACAAGAATTTGTCTTTGAATCATTTCTGGCTTAGTAAAAGTGCTGTTCTTTATTCTTGATGGGGGCTCATTTTCTGATACATTCTATTTTCAAAACTCATCAACTTCTTGTTCATGCTCTTTTGGTGAGTGGTTTTAATATCCCATTTCATCCCCAAGCACTTCATATTGATATTTTTAAATTCTATTAATCTCACCACTTAACTTTGGGTGTATTTTCGAAAACGTAGGTCTTCTTTATGTATCTGATTTCATTCTCAAATTCCTTTGAGGTCCTCAATACCAGGATTTATTGAACCAACACCTTTTGCCGGAATGTCCAACATGTCACAGTACTGGCAAACTTCTCTTTTTTCAGTTCTATCTCTAAACCAACATTGTCCAACCACATGTCCTACCTTTTTACAGGACTGGCAAAAATTCTTTCTTTTTAATTTCTCATTAAACGAACACCATCTATTTGTATGTCCAGCTTTCTTACAATATTGGCAAATTACTTTATATTTTTCACCAAACCAACATTGACTGGTCACATGTCCAACTTTTTTACAAGACTTACAAACTTTTCTTACAAATTTACTTTTATCCTGAAATTTTAACGACGTACTACTACACTCTGAAATTAAATGAGAATCGGACCCACATTTGTAGCACAATCCAAGTTTTCTATAACATCTTTCTGCACTATGACCTACTTTACTACAATAGCCACATTTTTTCTCACTTTTCTCCGTTGCTTTAACTATCCCATTGTTTGGTAAACTTACTGTAGGGTTCAAAAAAGAAGGACTAACAAAAGAAAAAGCATAAGGGTGTGGTGCATTAGGTGTGTTCCAAAGCATAGGGGGGACCTGAGGGGTTGTTACTATCGGGATGGTACTCCTAACAGGAATATTATTCATAGTGGTTACCATACTTTCTGTCGTCATCGCAACACAGGTCGGTATTTTAAACTCATTTTCACCTATACTCACTTCAGTTGAACCCACCAGTGGTGGAAGTTGTGAACGTCTACTTACTACTTTTTCCTCTTTAGCTTTCATGCTAAAAATCAAACTTAGTGTATTTAAGGATATTTTCCCTTCCACACATTCTTTCCTTCCATCTTCGGGTAAGATCAATATTTTTGTAATTAATCAGCGCATCTTCTTCGTTCCCAGGGTCTCTTCCTTTGCCATCCAACTGAGCTTCCAGTTGTCCACGGTGACACATTATATGAAACCAAAGAGAATCATAGTGTGCGTTTTTCGAGTATGTCCAAAATGATCCTACATATCGAAATATCCCTATATATATATATAATCTAGAAAATGCTTTCACCAAAATTAAGAGTAAAATCAATAATTTATTATTTTTATTTTTGCTTACTACCCTTTGTATTTGATTTGTCATTCTGGCAATATTTTAACCAAACAACAAAAATCACTTACACAGAACAAGGATCTCGGTTGGGACTCCAAACTTTTTGTCTCCGATTCAGTTCTGAACAACAAGCAAGACAAACTTTAAATTTTATTTACGATTTCATTATTTTTCAAAGAAACTATTTTACAGACTTTTATTTCTTCCTTATTTTCCTACTTCCTTCTTCCTTGTATCTTTTAATATAAAATTCGTTCATTTTGGTTTAGAATTTATAGTTATATTTTTATTTTACAAATAATATAATAACATAATTAATAATAATATAATATAATAATAATAATAATAAATAATAATAATATAATAATAAGTAATATAATAATAATCAATCAATCAAATTAATAATAATAAATAATGTGATTAATAATAATAATAATTAATCAATAATAATAATTAAGTATTTTTAATTTAATACAATAACAACTTTTTTTTCTATATCTTGTTATACAATTTTGTCAATTCCAATTACGTACTACAACAATTTAGGAATTTAGGAAAGTTTCAAAAGACGTTTCGTCAAATATATTTGTTGTCTCAATAGCATCTATTCCAGCTATTCGGATTTCAATCCTTTGCAAGTAAACTATTCCAAATTTTCAGCCACCGAAAACACTGCTAAATAAAAAAACTCAAATTATTCGTCAAATTCAAAATTCCAAAACTTTAAAGCTTCGAACTCCGGTAAAAAAAAGAAAACCTAACATTAAAGAAACTATAATTTTAATTCCCTCGAAAAAGCCAACTACTAAAATCTCGAACAAAAACAAACCAAATCTAACTTTTCTTCAACTAAAATCTAAATCACTTTTCTCGAAAAGCCAGAAGAAAATTCTTTGAAATGTCAACTCTAAGCTTACAAAAATCTTCAAAAATTATTAAACCCAAGACTACAAAACTATCACTTTCTCACTCTATCCACAATCTTTCTAAAACTCTTAACCAAATTCAAGATCTTTATCCAAATCTCTCGTAAAAACCAAATCTCTAACCAAACTTTCGTTTTCGAAACACTTCCAAAATCAACAAATTAGCTTTCCAAACTTCTTAATATTCAATAACTACTCCCACACAACTCGAACTTAATATTTCAGTCTTTTTTAACAACGCTCAAGCTTATATTCAAAGTCCTACCAGCAACTAATTAATGGAAAACCATCCGAAAAACTAACGTTAATATTCAGATTTCACCAACAACTTAATATTCCAGATTCTTTTTCAATCAACTCAATATTCCAGATCTTTTTCCAACAACAACTTTTTCTTAAGAATGACTTTCGATGCTTTTTAACATCTAGTTGGTTATCTAAAAAGATCTAAATTTTGAAACAAGCTAATCTTGCCACAACTTCTCCCCACCTTGAAGATCACAAATTTTTTATATTTATATATAATATAAATTTTACTAATTTCTAAAACACTATGATCAAAAATTTCTTATTTACATATTAACAAATTTAAGGCAGAATAAAAAAAACGTACCTTGCTTTAGTTTTTTAACACCTGAAGGCACTGGAAACTTATGTATGGGGATGCCAAGTTCTTTTATTATTTGATTCCCTGTGAGCCTGCCTAACTGGGAAGAACATATGAGTTTCTGTTTCAAGAAAAATTCACACCTTTCAAGGTTCTGTGGCTTTATGACCTGTACATGACCGCCTGACATAGAATGCAAATAAAAACTTGGCGGTTCTTCCAATTGGTGACTACCATGGTCAAACTTCACAATAAATGCTCCATCCATCAAAACATAAACAATGCAATCAAACAATCCGCTAAAGGCATTCAAAAAATCAAAAGTTGGCGCTATATTCTGGTCAAGAAAACTTTGAATCATTCTTTCCCGAGAACCAATTTCATACTTTGTCGGAGATTTAAGCAACTCATCAACCAAAATCTGTCTCATCAGAACAGACTCCGTCCTTCGTCACCTTTCAAAAACTGCCAAATTCATTGGAACTTTGACTCTCTACGGATTTGCTCCTTTAAACATCCATCATACAATTTAGGGCCCCCCCACGGGAAAATAATTCCTATAGTCACTTCGATCTACCGAGGTTTACTATGAGTCTTCAGAATTACACTACAGTTTCTTGCCTAACCTATATATCAACTCGTCCAAGTACTCAACATCTGGATCTTTTTGTTTTTCTTCTACATCTCTTTAACTGTAAGATTTACTACTTTCTTTCTCTTCTGCTAAGTCACCACTTGCATAACTTTTAATTTCACAAAATTTGTCTTTGAAATCATTTTCTGGCTTAGTAAAAGTCTGTTCTTTTTCTTTGATGGGGGCTTTCTGATACATTTTATTTTCAAATACTTCATCACATTCTTGTTCATGCTCTTTGGTGAGGGTTTTAATATCCATTTCATCCCCAAGCACTTCATATTGATTTTTTAAATTCATATTAATCTCACCACTTACTTTGGGTGTATTTTCCGAAACGTAGGTTTCTTTATTATCTGATTCATTCCTCAAATTCCTTTGAGGTCTCAATACAGGATTTATGAACCAACAACCTTTTGCCGAATGTCCAACCCTGTCACAGTACTGGCAAACTTCTCTTTTCTCAGTTCTATCTTTAAACCAACATTGACTAACCGCATGTCCTACTTTTTTACAGGACTGGCAAAATTCTTTCTTTTTAAATTTCTCATTAAACCAACACCATCTTTTTGTATGTCCAGCTTTCTTACAATATTGGCAAATTACTTTATATTTTTCACCAAACCAACATTGACTGGTCACATGTCCAACTTTTTTACAAGACTTACAAACTTTTCTTACAAATTTACTTTTATCCTGAAATTTTAACGACGTACTACTACACTCTGAAATTAAATGAGAATCGGACCCACATTTGTAGCACAATCCAAGTTTTCAATAACATCTTTCTGCACTATGACCTACTTTACTACAATAGCCACATTTTTTCTCACTTTTCTCCGTTGCTTTAACTATCCCATTGTTTGGTAAACTTACTGTAGGGTTCAAAAAAGAAGGACTAACAAAAGAAAAAGCATAAGGGTGTGGTGCAATAGTTGTGTTCCAAAGCATAGGGGGGACCTGAGGGGTTGTTACTATCGGGATGGTACTCCTAACAGGAATATTATTCATAGTGGTTACCATACTTTCTGTCGTCATCTCAACACAGGTCGGTATTTTAAACTCATTTTCACCTATACTCACTTCAGTTGAACCCACCAGTGGTGGAAGTTGTGAACGTCTACTTACTACTTTTTCCTCTTTAGCTTTCATGCTAAAAATCAAACTTAGTATATTTAAGGATATTTTTCCTTCCACACTTCTTTCCTTCATCTTCGGGTAAAGGCATCCAAATATCTTTTAGCTCATCTCAGGCATTCCTGCCTCTCGTACGAGAACCGAGAGGCCGGTCCATCCTTCCTTTGGCCATTACACCATGAGCTTCCAGTTTCTCCACGGTACACATTATATGAAACAAAAGAGAAAACTTTATTTTAGACAAAACCCAAAAATCGAAATATCCCTATATATATATATATATAGTCTAGAAATGCTTTCACAAAATTTTCAATCAATATAAATTTATTATTTTTATTTGTACTACTAGACTCGTATTTAACCTTAAATCACGCCTAATTTTAACCAAAACAACAAAATCACTACCACAGAACAAGGATCTCGGTGGGACCTCCAACTTTTTGTCTCCGATTAGTTCTGACAACAAAGAAGACAAACTTAAACTATTTATTTACGATTTATTATTTCGAAAGAAAACTATTTCTCAGACTTTTATTTTTTTCCTTTTTTACTTCACGTAATTCGACCCTTGTTTATTAGGTAATATAAAGATTCGTCATTTTTATATATTTATAGTTATATTTTATTTTTTAAAATAACTATAATAACAATAAATATAATAATAATATAATAAATAGAATAATAATATAATAAGTAATAATAATTAATAATAATAATAATAAAAAATAATAATAATAAAATAATAATCAATAATAATACAATAATTTAATAATATAATAATAATGTTTTTTTTATATAATACATATAACTTAACCTTTTCTATATTCTGTTATACAATTGTTGTCAAATATCCCAATTACGAAGCTACATAGCCATTAGGATTATGTGAAAGTTTCAAAAGAACGGTTTCGTTCTCAAATATATTTGATTGTCTCAAATAGCATCTATTCCAGCTATTCGGATTTCAATCCTTTGCAAGTAAACTATTCCAAATTTTCAGCCACCGAAAACACTGCTAAATGAAAAAAACTCAAATTATTCGTCAAATTCAAAATTCCAAAACTTTAAAGCTTCCAACTTCCGGAAAAAAAAAAAAACCTAACATTAAAGAAACTATAATTTTATTTTCCTCGAATCTCTCCTTCACAAAATCTCGAACAAAAACAAACCAAATCTAACTTTTCTTCAACTAAAATCTAAATAATCACTTTTCTCGAAAAGCCAGAAGAAAATTCTTTATGAAATGATCAGGATACTCTAATGCTTACAAAAACTCTTATCTCATAATAAATTATGTAATACTCAATAGAATTACTATCAAAAACTCATATACTAACTTTCGTTTAGCAATATACTTTCACAATTCTTTTCTAAAACTCTTAATTCAAAATTCATAATAGATCTTATTTTTCTCACAAATCTCTCGTAAACCAAATGTTAATAATACTCACTAATTTGTACCTACGTGTGTGTTCGATATAGCACATACTTACCTGCAAATCATAAAATTAGTCTCATTCAAATATGCATCTTAATTTTATAACAATATATATATATATACTTATAATAGCTCCCATATCAAACTCGATACTTAATAATTCAGATTCTATGTTATTTAAAACTCGAATTAATATTTCAGAATTCATTACCAGCATAATACATGAACTACTTACAATTGATAAAAAACCCATTTCTGAAAGAACTAACTAACTTAAATATTTCAGCATTTCCACCGAACAACTTAATATTCCAGATCTTTTTAACAACTCGAACTTAATATTCAGATTCTTTTTTTTTTCCAACTACTAAACCTATTTTTATAGGATATGCGACTTTCATCTTTTTAAATCTATTTTGGTTATCTAAAAGTCTAATTTGAAACAACGCTAATCTGCCACAACTTATATACCAGTATACTCTATATATATATATATATATACTATAATATATCATATATATATATTTATATATATTATTTATAATATAATATTATTAATTTAATATATATAATAATATATTATATGATTAGTTTGAGAATTATATATAATATAGTATATAATATATATATTATTATATTAATATATATATTATATAATATATATTTATATATATATATATATTATATATTATATATATATATATATATATATCTATTATAGTACTATATATATATATTATATATATACTATATATATATATATAAATATATATACATATATATATAATATAATATATAATATATAATATATGTATATATATATATATAACTATTATATAATATTAGATTATATATAGATATATTATATATAATTATATAACTCTATTATTATAATTATACTATAATATATAAACTACTATATTATAGGATATAATATATATATATATTATTATAGCATCATTATAGTATGATAAGGACCCTACATTTCCCATCTACGTAATAGACCAAATCATTTATATAGGTTCAGTCTTCTTCACTCACTATTATATATAGATTATAATTATATATATATATATATATATATATTATATATATTATAATAAATATATATATATATATATGGTATATATAGTAGCTCCATTTATAATATCTCTATAGTTATATTCCAAGTTAATAAACTACACTCACCTAGCTCAATACGAATTATATTCACTCATGATAATAATAACTATAATAGTAGAAGACATCAAATTAAAAATATCAATTAATTATTATATATAAATAGTTAATAAAATATATATGAAGAACAATATTAATACTAACTCCTCATTCAACCTAATCAACATATAATAACCTCAATACAATCAATCAACTCACGCATAAAATATCAAACCAAATCCATCACTCTCTCTCATACACCCCACATATCACATATAATATATACATACTCAATACACATAAACAAATACACAATATATAATATAAGTAGTAACTAACTACACAATTATACGTCAATCTATCACTCATTGATCTCAATCATAATAATACATATATTAATACCTCTCACACTACTAATCATATATCTAAAAACTAACAATATCATCTAAATAATATACATATTTCATATATCTCATCCAATAACATTGTATTTTACATACACACAAATAGTCTCAACATTAACACTACCAAACACAAACTCCTCAACAACACATTCAAATACACACACTCATCTCCACACCTCCCACTAACAAATATCATATACCCTTATTAAAGCGCGCTCGCAACCCGGAAGAGATAACGAAGGTGCATATACCTCCTATACAAATATTCATACTCAATCAATGAATTGAATTATTTACTCAAGAAGCTCAAACATACCATCACCTTCACCACATACCCTCACATACCTACATATACTACATACTACTATACCCAGTATATAAATCCTAACACCGACTCCAGAGGAAATCATACCACCGTCACTAAACCACCTCTAATTTGATATACGAACTATACATAAATATAATTATACCGTACAATTATATATATATTTATTCACTATTACATATCATCTTATTATTATATGATACTTATTACGTATTGATCAACATCACACTACACACCAGACCACCATCAATCATAACATGATCACATTAACTCAATACTATACCAACCACTCAAATACATTAAACAATATAACATATACCTAGATATAATATACATAAATCATATCTCATCGCTCTCCATACTGATACAAATTCTCTAACACTCCTCTCTCTCTCAGCATAGACCTCTCTTCACATACGAAAATAGAGCACAATAATATACTCGCACATCTCAAAATATACAACACATACTCTCTCGCGATACATAGGGGAAGAACGAATATCCATAACCGTTGACCAAATAATACCTACTATTATCTAATATTTCGCACTCTATACGTTTAATGTGGCCAACTACAGATAGCTCTACTCAGCTTAGGGCGACACCTCATACAATATCTCATAGGATCGGCTATATATACGCACCCGCAACAACAACTATCGAGAACTTCACATATTAAAATATGGAATACGCAAATATATAAGACCTCTCACACTCCTCCAACTACTCAGGATATAATTACTCGCTGCACTCGCTCGCTCAGCACTAAGTAATTATATCTCGATAATGAATAACCATATATATATCGCTCTCTCAAACTCAGTATGCGAGATTTCTGATCGCTCTGCAGAATGTGACATATCTTAGCTCACGCTCCGAATACTCTCTCTCACTCGACATATCTACTACAAAGATAGCACAATAGATCAAGATAGATAAGATATTTAATACCGAAACCAAATAACTTTTTATCTATTCACACAGAAATACTCTACTATGATGCCATAGATAATAACAGACAACAGTTATTTTCTACCAAATAGAACAGTTTTCATACTATTGTGTTTAGCGTATACTGAATCAATAATACGTATTCAATTATACTGGATGGTGGCAATATGTGCAGAAGGTGATTTAACTCCTCATATTACTCCTATCACAAGGAAACGAACGGCATATATCTCTCTCTCTCTCTCCAGTCATTCTAGACAGATCTCACACAAGTAGTTTGAACTACATACTATCGAATACAAAGTGAGTATGAAGAGATGCCACAATTGGCGCAAAATGACACTCTATCCATGTATCAGAGCAACATACACGGAGACTACTCCACTCTCGCGCTCTCATCTATAAAGAATCTCACATTGTAAGAGGCAAGGAGTATGAAATGGAACCCTCTTCCATGAGAGGACGAATATGTAGGTATTTATGCAATTGCTCATAATTGGATAACTTATATATCACTTAGATATGTATGAGTGGTAAGGATCTGGTGCACATACATGAGAGATGATATAAGCACATCTCGCTCTGATAATAACATATAGTTATCTCAAAACATCGTATCCATAAAGAAACATTCAAGGCAATTCGTAAAAACGTGTGATAGGAGAAAATTCTCAATATTAGAGTGATGTGCAGACTTTGTGTGTCGCAAATAAACAGATAGACGGAGCACAAAAAGACTTCTGGTATATATGGAGAATAAGAATACGCAGTGTTGTAAGAGATGCATATGCTGAAAGTAAAACCAAGAATAACACACAAGGAGAGATGAGAAAAGAAGAATGAGGACAAGGATGAACCACGGATATGAGATGTGAAAACAAGGTAGATGGAGGAGCGAGATATTTCAGTATTATATTAATACATGTCTCAGAGGTCATATACGCGCGTTGGATTCAGTTTAATTTGTGCGCGAAAATAGTTTAAAAAAGAGAATTGCTGGTGGGGGGGGAACCACTGTAGCAGAAGTCGCACATTATCACAGAAAGTGACTTCACTGGTTGTTAAGAATTTACAATCGAGTGAACTATATGATGAATTTATTTAGGTATAATACATGTATATCGGTAGTGTATAGAAATGTAAAAGTTTTTACTTAGTGTAGCATATATACGCACTAACTACACCTGCGTGTATCGAGAATAGAAACAGAATATAAGATGTGTCACTAGTAATTTGACATTTGTCAGTGGCATATGAAACTTATAAGGGTGCAGACAAAAGAGATTATTCAGAACTATCAGTCAAAAGAAGGAATAAAACAAAGTTAGCAAAGACAAGCAGAGAAAACTTTTACCGAGAGATAGTTATTTTTTAACAGAGAAAGAGAAAGCACAATGAAACACTATTTGAGGCTCGAAACCAAGACAAAGTTATAAAGACCAATTCTATTCGACACAAGAGGCTGAAAAGATGTAAATGCGACGCTTTATGATATTTTGAGCTTTAAAACGCAATTCCAAAGAACTAGCAAAGTTCACGCAGTGTGGCAATATCCATACTAATTTCTTGCCTACATTATCAGATCGCGTCGGTATCATGGATTGACAGGGATCTCAGTTTGTTATTTCCTTTTTTTAGTTAGTCATCGATTCTGATGTGTTTTTTTAGAAGTATAGACTTTGATCGCGAATTTTCTCTTCGTATTGAAACAACACACTAATTCATTTCGAGATAATACGTGTAGTGTTCAAATGTACTCTTAAAAGGAATATTAGAAGAAAAGTTATCTGTTATATATAAAATATGACGGACCATTGACCGAGACCTTCAGCACGGATAGATAGTACAAATGGAAAGGAGAAGAATGTGGAAGGGAGATAGTCTCGTGGACATAAAAAAATCGCGATTATATGATGCAAATGACATTAAAAACGCAAAGAAACTGCGATCTGGTATTCGTTTGGTCTAGTCTCATGATGACAAAGAGAGAGTTTATGAGCTAATCAAATATGATTACTCTCGAGATAGGGACTGAAATATCTCGTAAGGCACGGATAAATTGCAGTAAGTGATGCAACAGAAGACGCAACAAGTTAGAAGAACACATTGTGGTGAGACAATGAAAGGGTCTTAGAAAAGGATATTAGTACGGAGAAATAAGGTTTGAGAGTGAAGGATCTTCATATTCATGGACAAGTGTGTGATGTGTGCTCAAGTGGTCCTGATGAAAAAGTACAAATGCACTACGAGAGAGATGAAAACTCATGTCGAAAGAGAAAGGATGATCGAGAGTTATGCAAGTGAGAGAAAAGAGAAATAATTAGTTGACAGTTCTACCTATACACAGTTCAAGAAAGAAGAACATTTTAGGAAAAACTTTGTGAAATGAATGTGAACAGTTATTAAAACGATAATAGGTAAAGAGTTCTTAGAATGAGTTTATAATAAATATAGACGGATATATAATTTATATTATATATTTATATTATTATTATATATATATATATAGGTGAAAAAGGTATTAGTATCTATAGGAAGTTGATGATTACGTTATGTAGCCATATATATAGGTTATTGTCTTAAGTTAAACTGAAAATTTCCTCTATTAAAGTATTATAGTCACTAATATATATATAATAATGTATAAAAAAAATTGTTTGACGATATACTTATTATTAATAATCGGAGAGATGAAAATTAGTTATATGGTTAGTTTTTATTAAAGTAGTATTGATATATGATTAATAAATCATAATAGTTATGTATACGACTGTCAAAGATATAAGACTAAATACTACTCAATATATATATATTTAGAATATAAGGCTATTTCATGTATAGAGTGTAATGCGTTAGGCTTAAAATTATTAATTGGTAAATGGTACTCAAAAAATTATTTATACTGATTTGTATTAGTATATATAGGTTAATTTTTAATATATTATACTTAGCTAGATAAGTATTGTTTACCCAATTGAAATACAAAAATTTGAACCAAACTTAGTGTTTGATTATTTAACTTCAGCTGAAATGGGTTATAATAATTATATTGGAGAAATAATCAGAAGCATAATCATCGGAATATCATAATTAATTACTGGAGCTTTATACATGGGACACCTGATATAGATATAAACGGTAATAAACAATAATATATATAAATTATAAAACATTGTTTATATAAGATATCCTTCATAGAGCATTATTTTTTATTATATCGTATATATTAATACACTATTTTATATGTAAAGTTATATAATAATATTCGAATTTAGGTGATAGATTAGAACTTTATAACACATACGGTCCTATTAATATATTATGTCTATCTAATAAGTAAGATATACCTTTTATTTAATGTTTAATGGTATCTATTAAATATATATTATGATATTTAATTCTATAGCTTTTGGACGTGGGTGGAGTTTTTTTTCGAGCGTGTGCTGGATGCTTCTGGGCATGATTTCGCAGATGAAGTCTATGTAAGGAAAGAGAAGAAAACAGAGGAAGATTGAAAGTCAGAAGAATGAGAAATTATACATACAAACGTCTAGACAGAAAGAATTATATTGTATTAACATCCTGAGTTAGAAGAAATGATTTTCTCTTGATAGATGTTATTTATATAGAAGATTATAAGAATTTGTAATTTAAGGGAACAAGTATTTTTGATAGGTATTATAGAGAAATATGATAAATACATAATTTCTGCATATGTAATGTTATATTTTACTGTTTAGTATTTTTAATGAAAAAATAATAATTATTTCGGTGTGGTGAGAGTGGTGTAGAATCTGTAGATAAATTATACAATCAAACTAGGTATGTAAGCAACAGTGCAATGGTATAACTAAATTCCTTATTCTGGAAAACGATAAAATCAATTTGAAATTTAACTTAAAAACATTACAATACGCAGGTTTTACTCTATCAAATGTTTATTCAGTTAACTTATACGATTAGGAATCTGGAAATTTGGTATGCAGGGTCTTTCGCTCTATTATTATTTGAATTAATTTATCTTGTTCATTCTCTCTCTTCTACTTCACTAGATTCGCTATCAGTGTAACCCTCTCGCGGCGGCGATAATCAATTATTATATATTCCATGTATAAATCATAATTTATAGTGACGATATATTAGAGTATATAATATATAATAAGATTAATAATGATTATATGGTAAGTAGAGGTTATAGATAATTTGGATGTAGATTAATCGATCTAGATCAACTCATACATGGTGTGAGCGAAGGTTTATCGTGTATAATGATTATGTAGACTGGAACGTAGTAATGAATATAGTTATGTTTTAGTGATAATATTTGAAGTTAATATAAGATTGTAATGGTTTAATATAATCTAATTGAGATATAGTGATAAATAGTGATTAAAGCTTAAACTAATTGTAATGATAATAACAATTGATATTTATTATTATGTATAATATATATGTTATATGTTGTATATAGTGATGATAGTTGATATTTTACTAATTTTTATAATATATAAATGTGTTATTGATATTTATGATATGTAGTATTATTTTCATAATATATATTAATACTATTAACTTATCATATATAAGATTACATATACACCTATTACTTAATAACTAATATTCATGTAACTTCACTCACTCTCTCACTCTTTCAGTAGTTAGCACGCTACACTCTACATTACTTATACTCACTTATATGCTGCGATATCGTGAATATACTCTTTACTGTTATTTATCTATATATAGTGGATAACGTTATCCACGAACTCATATCTACTTAATCTATTAAAGATCTCACAATACGATCAGGCGGGCATTTAAGTAAATCATATAACGCACATCATAACTCCATAATACGCTTTAAACCAGGATAAATTATGTAATTAGAAGTATATGATTATTATATTAGTAATTATTATATATACTATAATATATACTAAACATATATATATTCTATATATATAAAACACTACCACTAAACTAGTTAATATATTAATATATATATATTGAATATATATTTATAATATTTTTATATTATAATGATATTAATATATATTATATTTATATATAATATATTTTATAGTTAATTAATATATATTATATATATTATATTATATTATATATATATAGATATATAATTATATATATATATATTATATATATATATTAATATATTATATATTATATATATGTTATATATTATATTCAATAATATTATGTATACATCGTTATAGATGAAGAATTATGGCTATACCTACTTATCGCTAGGTCTTGGGTTCGTTCTGTTCGGACGTTTAATATGAAGTATTACACTCCACCTCCCACATAGATTATGGGCATTTAAGGCCTAGTATGGAGCCCCTGGTTGAGTTGATAATTTAATAAATTATTATATACTATCATAATATAATATTTATTAATATTATATAATTAATTATATATTAAATAATATTATATATATATATATATATTATATAATTAATTAATTATAATATAAATTAATAATTAATTTATATAATATATATAATATATATTAATATTAATATATATTAATATTATTTAGAATCAGATTATAATATAATTCTAATTTTTTTAATATTACAGTACCTATGAAATAAGATAGCGAATATCATTTACTTTATATATAGGCTAGGAATTACGATTCGAAATATAACGAATATATATAAACTCATTCCTTCTTTATTTAATTCATTTCACATAAATATTATAATGAATATCTTTTTAAGTATTATACTTATTTATTTATCATTAATTAAAACCTTAGACCAACAATTGTAAAGTTTTATCTAGACTCGTCTTTTATACAGAGGGTTTGGTGCACCGTGTTTATAGATTATAACTATTTTTTTTATAATTTAAATTTTTATTCGAGGCACGTTTGATTCTCATTCCTTCTCTTTACAGGGTATGTGCTTACTCGCACACATCATTTTGTAGCAGTCTCAGATCTAAAAACAACCACTTTTATATAGGTAGTGGTTTTTTTAAAACTTTATCACAAACTATTTCATAATGCCTAACTTGAGTGTATGCTTAACATTAATAGGATTATCGTAAATTTAAAAATAAATTCATCTTATATTTGCTTGTTATCGTATAGACGAGGTAATAGAAACAATACATTTTTTATGCATTACAGTGAGCCACACAGTATGGACAAGACTACAGTGATTAAGAGGCAAGTTCCTGCTCAGATATTACGATAGCATTTATGTTGTCCTAGTAACATTTTCTGTGAAGCGTGGGACACGCAGGATACTGTTATTGAGCTCTCTTTTGCATAATATCATAGTCTGAGCTCATTGATATAGGTTACTTGTATTACTCTACAATTCTATAATGTAGTGGATATTTAGACGTAACACAATTCACACTAAGGCGGGTATTTGATCCTTCTAGAGAGCATTTATTTTTTACTCCCGATTCAGGAAGTGACTTATTTTTCGTCAGGAATGTTTATTTTTTGACAAATTTTCTTGATGAACATATATTCACGATTCCTTTGCGTCATCCATATCTCTTTACTTATGTAACTTTGAGCATAGATTTTATGATTCACAAGGCTTCGGATTGAATTGTGTTTGTTGGTTGATGGAGACTCTTCTTTTTTGTATAGTTATACGAGATATTTTTCGCACAGAATTAGTATTGATATTATGTAAGTAATATGCCAATCTTAGGTGTATTTTTGACATACTACATGGGGTCTTTCCTGCAGATCAATTTTACTTTTCACAAAGGGTGTCAACAATATAATTATATACATATATATACAAATACACCCTGACCTATATGATGGGTATAAAAAGTTATTGTATTTTTATCAAGGTAGTTCACTATTGTTAGCTATATTGGTACGGTATATTATATATAATTCGTTAATTTTTACCCATGGCACATAACAACTATTATTGCCAACTCTTATCTTTTCAGAGAAAAGATGAGTTACTCTTTTATTTTCTACTTATCTACCTTAGCCTCTTCATATGTGAATGGAACTCGTAAATAATTTTTAAATTTTTTTTTTTGCTAGTATATAATAATTTATAAAATATATTGTTGTATTTATTTATAAAAAATTTATTATATATATATATACCCTTCACTTATAATTAACGTAATTATATAACAATATTATAAGAGTAATTATTCTATCTCCATAGGTATAATATTATAATAATATTTTAATTAATTATATATATAGATATATAATATATATTATATATATATATATTAATTATAATATTAATATTATAATATTAATATATATTTATATATATTATATATATATATATAGTATATTATAATCATATATATTATATATTTATATATAATAAGTATATATAATATTATAATTATAATATTAATATAATATATATAATATATATAGTAATATTATATATATATGCTATTCATATATATATATTAATTATATATAACTCTCGATTTAGTAACGACTATCTCTCTAACTTGTTCTCCAGTCACTAGCTATCTAGGCTCTCTCTCTGTCGTCGGTGCACTCATGTATTCTGTTGTGGTCTATACTATTACCGGCGATAAATCTATCTACTCAATTCGCTCTGAATTAATTATATATATATATAGGATATTGCCTCATACTAGTGATTTATTCCCTATGCCCACAACTGCCGTACTTATTTCATATATAATCTTCGACACAGTATGAGTCTCATTCATTATAATATACACGAGATCTAGTTAATTATATGTGTCTAGCTTAATATGTATCATTTGATCGTTTTCGGTCTATAATCGACCGAGATCCTCTATCCTAGAAGTCTGTGCACCTCGCGAAGTTCACACTCATATGGTGCAGTGCGGGCGAATAATAAATACTTTTACTTATCTAAATATAGATGACTCCATATGCACTGTCTTCTCTCAGTTATTTTATATTGATCTAGATCGATATACTTGGCTCAATAACTTCCTCATTTGATCGCTCAATATCCTCTAATTTGTATATATAAATGTTATATTAATACTATTTATTATATATATATATATTATTATATATTATATAGTATTATATTAATATATAATATAATAGTATGTATATATTATATATTAATATATATATATATATATTATTATAATAATTAGTTATATTTTATATATATATATATATTATTAATTATATTAATTAATATATTAATATATTATTATGAGGGCACGTGCTCACTTACTGGGTATATAATAGCTTAAGGTAGTTGTACAATGCATTAGAACTTAACAAAGGTTAATGATTATTAAACTATATTAATGTTATTATATTTTTAAATAGTTATTAAACAAAAACTTTTATCCTAATTATAAATAATAATTATTATAATTATTTTTATATCATGAATGGAGATATGATAAATTTAAAAAAAATAATGGATCATCTTTCCTATTGTAAAAAGAATAATATAATATTTATTGTTGGCTAATCTCTTCTAGCTTATTGGTTACTATATATCTTATAATATTAAATCTTCGTATAAATGTGAGATCGTAATTGCTCATAGCTGTTTCATATTTTTTATTTATTAATATAATATATTTATATGTACGTGTCATTATAAATAAGAATAAGGCATTCTCACTAGGATTATAGTTGCTTGCTTATTGATCTACACATATCCCAGTATATATATTGTTATAATGGTGAATGATGTCGGACGAAAGGAGGTATATCTCTCTCTCTCTATTACCTATTGTAATATACCTTTATATATAGTACTGCGATTATACTACTCTATCGTTATCTTATCTCTGGTAGCTCTTAGTTATTATCTATATATAGTATATGTATTATGCTCTCTCGTATATATTATATCTCTCTTATATCTATATATATTCTATCTCTCCCTTATTCCTTATACCCCGATATGATCTTTAGCGACCTTAAACTGGCTCCCGTTCCCTTACTCTCTCTCTCTCTTTCTTTCATCTCTCTCCCTCACATCTCATCGCTCCAATCTTTCTCTATCTCTCTCAATGTTCTCTAGATATATATAGATATATATATCATATATATTTATATATATTATATATATATAATATATAATGATATTTTATTATATATACTATATTTAATTTATATTATATATATATATATATATATATATATATATAATATATATTTTATATTATAACTATAATTATATTTATAATAATATATATATATTTAAAATTAAGTTGTTGACCTACCCTGTGAGAGTGTACAAAGACTTACGTAGTTACACTATTGTATATATATATTAATATATATATATTAATATTATTAGATATTTAATTAATATCTATTATCTTGAGTAAACTAAGTACTGTTATACAGTGAAAATAATAATAAATAAGAGTAATTGACTTTGAAAGTTTTTAGTACTTCAATTTTGAATTTATGCTTCAACATCTATACTTATATAAATATACCAATAGTGTAATATATACACTGGGTATATTATATATCATCAATGTTTAAAAACTTATTATAATAAATGTACTCACTAAAATATATATCGCTTATTAGTTACACAATTATATTATATATATAGGACTCATTCTCATAATAATAGCACATGAGATAAGAATTGGGTGAGTGGGTAAGTATAACATACAAATTAATATTGATACAGTCGATTTCTTACGTGAACTCACCAAAACACTCATAATATTATTCGGCGCATATTAACAAGTACTAGCTCAGAGTAATGTGGCTCTTATTAAACTAATTACTATCACTTAATTATTTCATTCTATAATATTGTTAAACGTGTAGGTACAATTAAGAATTCTTGACTTTCCTTTCCCCCCGAATGTACATGTTGCATTTCTCGGGCTAGCATCATCAAGTTGATCATTATATTATTATACTTTTACTGGTATACAATGGTAGCTTATTATCAGATGATGTCATCGTAAATTAATTTTTCTTATCATAGATGAAGATATAATTAATATAAATATTATATAACATAACATAGAAGAACTCACTATATTTTTGCTATAAGTGTAATGTTTATTGTATTAATTATTATATTATACGTATAGCGGTGTAATCACATAATAGCTTAATTTAAATGTGAGAGGTATATTTAACAGGATTATCGTGGGGCAAAGAGACTACCTTGACCCCTCTAACATATTGATATTATATTAATAATATAGTATTATATATATTATATAATATATAATTTAATTTAATATATTTAATTTATATATATATATATATTCATATATTAATATATTATATACTATTATAATATATATATTATATTAGTTTAGATTAAAGCTTAGTGTATACGCATTGTGTATTTAATTAATTTATATATTGTTAAAAATGCTTATATATATAATATATATTATGTATATTACCCAGTTTATATATATACTCATTGATTGCTCTATAAACTAGACCCACGTTTAAGTACTAAGCTAAAGTTTTATTTATATTAATATAATTAAAATATAATCACAAAATTATTAATATAGATTATATGTGATACATATATAATAAATAAATAATAATTAAACATAATATTTGTTTTAATTTTCAAGCTTTCGCTTCCCGATATAGGGTAAATTAGGGACCTAATGTGAATGAAATATATATTACTGATAGGTGTGATTATAAGGAATACAAAACTTTTTATGCTCGAATAGAGCTGATGAGGATTTTTTTGGTCTTTTTTTTTTTTTTTTTATATTTGGTTATTTTATAATTGTTGCATCTAAACATGATCTAGTTTGGATTAAGAAAGGTAATATATAGGTTAATTCTATGTTGTATCACGGCTGATATTTTCAATAATAATATTTAATGGTGTCAAAATTTGGTTAATCTTCCTGTGTGAGGATAATAATGCGTCATTGAAGTTTTGAAGATTATATATGTTTTTTATAATGGCATAATTAATGATTCTAGCTATTTTCCTATATTTGCTTAGTTATGATTTTGATCTGATGTGGTTATTGTACTGACATTTTATAGTGATATAATGTTTATTATATTGGATGTTTTATTTGTTGGACCTAGGTATATTGTTATTATATTTATATATGTAATGTTAGG
>JABUQX010053212.1:0-10000 GCA_015478945.1 Trachelipus rathkii
AAAGAGAGTTAATCTAAAAAATATTCCACCCATATTACTCTCACAGATTTCAACCGGATTCTAAGCAACCACTATACAACTACAGCCCTCACCTCCTCCACACAACACATCATTAATGGCTTAAACCAATCACCTTCCCACAGATCTATACTCACTGCAAACATCAATACAGCATTTGATACCGCCACAACATCTTATTCAAAAAATCCTCCAATCCCCCTTAGAAAATAATGACAAAAAAATGGCTCTCCAATTTCCTCATCAACCGTTTCGCTAAGGTCTTATACAAAAACAACCTCTCCCATTCAATCAAATTACAAAATGGCGTCCCACAGGGCGCCATTCTCTCTCCATTTTTGTTTAACTTTTTCACAGCAGATTTACCTACCCCAACCCACCAAACTTATAACTTATGCAGACGACATCAGTCTTATTTCCCAACACCCCGACGTAAACATAATCACCGCAAGAATACTTTACATCTTAGAAACTTGGTTAAGCTCCAACAGAATGACAGCATCCCCGGCCTTAAATCCTCCATACCCTTTTAAACACACTGACCGTCACCAAATCCTCCTCCATCCTATAATCACTCTGAACAACAACCCCCTTCCGTTAAACAAAACCCCAAAAATACTAGGACTTACCTATGACACACACATGACGTTTCCCCCCCACATCGACCAAATCACTTCCTCAACCCAACGAAAACTAAACACCCTCCGAACCCTCTCCCAACACAACTTCAGCGACAGGAGAAACACACCCTTACCACCATTTATAAACAACTCCTCAGAACAAACATAAACTATGCTCACCAGCATGGCTCCCAGCACTCTCAAAATCGAACACAATAAATTAACAAATTTCTCAAATACCAGCCTCAAGAATTGATCACAGGCTGCAACAAAGAACCGACCCAATCCATACATTTACATGATGAAACTTTCCATCCCTCCCATCTCCACAACCACTTGGAGTGGTGGGGACTCAATTCTATCAGAAAACCAGTAATCCAACCCACCACCCACCCCGACAAAGACTAAAATCCCCCCCCTTCTTCACCAGCTCAATTCTATTACAATACTACAACATAATTCCTCCTCCCCCTCCAAATAGGTCATGATTACACATATCCATACACTTAACCAGCACATACCTGCTCAAACCGAACCAAATAAACATTTAACTAAACACCCCCGCCCCCAAATACTTCTCCCTAGAGAAGAAACTCTTTGTCCAAAGAGGCCAAATCCGACCTCGCTCGGCAGCAGATTCGCAGGTCAACCACCCGGGCTCATGCATTATAAATACAGCTTCAAACTAGACAACGTCAACTCCCCTCTTGCGCTAGAAATGTCACAATGCCAGACATAATAGAAGCACCCCTTCTTCTAAGGTTGCCCTGTTTTGTTCCCCCGCACCGATTTCTGTATAACCTCTTTCCTTAGCCTGTGGAACCGCACAGAGGCCGGCCAGCCGGCTTCCCTGGAAGCAGTGTGGCCCTCCAACTGAGGGGGCCAGGGGCAGAAGTAAGTAAGTAGGTAGTAATATATATATATATATATATATATATATATATATATATTATATATATATATATATACTATATATTATATATATATATTATATATATATATATATCTATATAAATATCATATATATACCATATATAATATAGCGTCGGGCGGGGGGACTCGGACCACCTTAGGCATAAGTTGGTCTCCCCGACTTTCCCCTTATGCACTTTTTGGAATTTTTTTTTTTTTGTAAATCACAGGATATACTCAGTCATGAAGCACACAAAAAAATAATACATGCAAATTCTAATAATGAAAAGTTTTAATTAAAGTTTGAGCGGTACCACCATTGACGGGTGACTCGGACCATTGTTAAATTCTGTCTTTTACCGGTAATAAATTCAATTTATATTTTAATTTTTACTTAATATAATAATTATTTATCATTTAAAATTCGTAATAAGTAATAAAAATGTCAAATAATGGATCACTAAAATTACGAGTAAAAATAAGGTGGTCGAATTCACCCTCTCCGCCCCAATAAATTTCTGACACTTTTTTGAATTCACGTTTTTTTTATTAAATTTCATTTTTTTTTTAAAATTACTTAATATAAGTAACTTTTTATTATATTAATTATTATTATAGTTATTATAATATACGTAAAATACGTAAAACAATGGTGGGGTCCGAGTCACCCCTCCATCAATTTTACGGAGGGTGAAATCAGACCAAGTACGGCCGTGATTTTGCCACTAATCACTGTTGGATTAAAAAAATTTAGCTTTGCTCAGTTTAAAGCTAACATACTCCGAGTGTATCTCACTAAAAAAGTAATTAAGAGGATCGATGTTGCCCCAACAACTTTTCATTTTTAATAACGAGAGTTTTAAAAAAAGCTTCATTTTTCAAAGTGAAAGTTCTATTGAAGGACATTTTGTACCCTAATTTTATGGAATTGTTTAAAAATTAAAAACTTTCTGAATTAAAATGATCCTAATAAACTTGTAGTGCACTACCGCAATGGGCTATTAAATGATACGCGATAATTTTTTTTTTTTCATTAATTTTTTTTTATTTTATTTAGAGTGGACTGAATCACCCATCTAAAAAAGCCGGGCCCGGTCATCCCGCCCGACGCTATATAGTATTATATGGTTGTTATATAGTATATTAGTATTATATATATTATTATATATATAGGTAGTTAGTATTTCATATACTTTATATTAGTATTGTGTTATGTAGTAGTGGTATTTCTATATTGTTAGTTACCGTAGTGATATATTATAGTAGTGCCGGCTTGGTGAGTATATAGTGTAGCGTTATAGTTTAGTATATGTAGATATATTGTGTATGTATATATAATATATATGTATATTAGGGCTGGATTAGGTTAGTAGGTATTAGTGTATTATTGATCGTATTATTTTATATATCGTTTAGTTCTGGTGCGCGGGTGTTAGTATTATTATATTTAGGGTGTATGAGGCTATGCTGATGATGGCATATTTCATGGACTAAAATTGTGATGTTAATAGTAGGCGTTATGCTCAGCTCTTGGGATCCCGAGTTCTTAAGCTCAGTTCGGGTGAGTATCCTGCTCTTTTATAATGCTTCCTGCTCGCAGCGCCGCAGAATCTGTTATTGGATGGGTGTCCGTCAGAGCCTGTCCAGCCAGCGTTGGTATGTCTTCGTATATGGATGAATTGAGTAAGTTATTTCCTGTAAAATTGCTAATATTTATTAGCTAGTAGCATTTAGCAATAATTTTGTAAATATTTAAGAAATATCGGTATACTAATTGTATAAATGAAGTGGATGAATTGAAATTTTTATTTTTATTTTTACTGACTGATTCTTTAACAAATTTTACAAATTTTTCAAATTTAAAATGATCTGATATTAAAATTTATGCATATTTGTATTATCATAATAAACTTGCTTGCAGTAATACATTTTTATATAATTAATGTAAGGATTTTTCATGATACTGAAGAAATTAAACTATGCCATAATATACATATTATAATGGGAAGGTATTGATGAAAACACATTAAAAAAAGTATGATTAATTTAATAAAAACAATAATGCAATACTACAAAAGCAAGGTGACTAGCAGAGTTGCGAATGGGTGACATAAACACAGCAATTTCTGATTAAAATTTCTTATTTTCAAATAAGATATTCATCAGCACTCATGAGTTAGGGGGATACTAGCGGTGGAGCTCCAAAAAACAGTTTGTGTTCCATGTATTTGTATCTTCAACAAGATACTAATCCAAATAATTTTAATTAGAAATTGTTAATATGTTACTGTCACTCCACTGGCAATCCTACCAGGCGTTTCTAATAAATGTAAACGCAGATGACTCACTCCTCTAGTCTGAGTGTATATTCTATTATTTTATATAGGCTAGTAAATATTTATTTAATTTTTTATTATTATTTTAATGAATAAATTTTGTTGCACATTTTATTAGTCCTTCTATAATTAATTTACATGTATTTTGTGTTCATAGTTTCTATAGGATAAAATATTTCTGTGATTGCCATAAAGCTGATTAATACCCTATCATCTTTTCTCCACAAAAAATCCATCAGACTAAAACTGTAACTGACAGAAGAAGAAGAAACCGTAAGGTCTAGGCCATTCGCCCAGCCTTACTATAGAAAAAAAAAAAACAATAACCAAAAAGAACAAAATCAGGTATAATAAAACGTATAAAATAAATAACAAAATAATCAATAGGCCACCCCGATAAATGAAAATGTACAAATTAATGCTACTAAGCAAACTCTCACTAGGCAACAGCGATTGTCACAAGCAACACCACTGTAGGTTTTACGTTTAATTGTCAGTCTGTTAAATAAATAAATAAAGTTTGTAGTCTTTGCGTCGCCAATCGTAATTAGTCGAGAATTTTACCAAAATTTACTATTTAGTGATTAGAGCATCCGGTTGTTGTTAACTCAAGCAACGCGGAGTCCAACGTTCGAATCCCGCTGACGAAGAGTTAATCTTCTGTGACTCATTCATTTATATGGGGGCCAGGCCTTTTGAGTACTCAGCATTTTATGGGATGAGAAAACCGGGTGCTTTAAAACTCCGTTTGAAGCGTCCTTTTTTTTGGGGAGTGGGAATGGCCTAGTGATTAGACATCCGGTTTGTTTAACTCAGCACGCGGAGTCCAACGTTCGAATCCCGCTGACGAAGAGTTAAATCTTCTGTGACTCATTCATTTTATATTTTGATTTTTAACCACCTAGTTTAATAATTTACAGGCACAAGTGGAACATAGTCCAGAACACGTGCTGACTTTAAATTCAGGGCTAAGTTTATATTGAAACCTGAAATATTTGAAATATATAAAAAACGAATGTTAATCTGAATAGTTGTCCGAAGTTGAAATTCTTTACAATTACACTTTAAATATTATATATATATATATATATATATATATATATATATAATATATATATATATATATATAATATAATATAATTATACATATATATATATATTATATGATATATATATATAATATATATTCTCATCATATATATATATATATATATATACTATATATATATATATAGATATATAATTTATATAATATATATATATGTATATATATATATATATATATTATATAATATATATATATATATAATATAATTCAAGGTGGGCATTAACGCGTTAATCCGTTAATTAACTCGTTAATTTTTTTCGTTAACTTTTAACGCTTTCGTTAATTTCGAAAAGAAGTAACGACTATTAACGAGTTAAAATTTTTCCCTACATCCGTTAATCGTTACTTTAATTCTACGAGTTTATAAAATATTTTCTTATCAGATTTTAAATTGTATTAGATTCGATTTTGATAACAAACTTTATTTTCCAAAATTTCCTAAACGCTCCTCTCAATGGGTCAAAATGTGTTTATTCTTACACGGTTATGTATCCCGTTTAGAAATGTTTGTCGTTTTTCTTTTGCTGATTCTTCATCAGGGTTGTGGAAGTCGGTCAAAAAAATTTCACACTCCCGACTCCACACCTTTTGAAAATTACCGACTCCGACTCCAACACCGCCACCCTCTTGAATATTACCGACTCCGACTCCACCCTTTGAAAATTACCGACTCCGTACTCCGACTCCGACTCCGATCCACCTCTAAGAAAATTTATCTTATAGAAAAATTATCTATATATATATATAATAGTTATATATATATATATATATATATATATATATATATATATATATATTATATAATATATATATATATATTATATATATATATAATAATATATATATATTACTAATATATATATATATATATACGAGAGTATGTTGTCCACCCTGTTGGTAATGTATAGTAGTGAAATTATGGTTTGGAATAAGAGGTATAGATCTAAAGTAAAATGGGTTCAGATGGATAATCTTGGGGTCGTGTTAGGTGTGAGAAGAATTGAATAAATGAGAATGAACGTATTAGAGAATGTGTGGTGTGGGGGTAAATTAGAAGAATAAGGAAAGTACGTTGAAATGGTTTCATCATGTGGAAGGATGGATGTAGTCGGTTGGTTTAAGCGGATGTAATATGGTGAGTGTGCTGGGAATCGAACGGCTTGGAGACCCGAGGAAAAGTGGATTGAGTCAGTAAAGAATGCCTATAGGAGAGAAATGTGAGTGGCAGAGGCGAGAAGAAAGAAGGTGCATAAATAGTGGGTGAATGGCGAGGTTTGTGAGGGGGTATTTGTTTGTGCCACCTGGGCCAAGGGATTAACCCCACATTGCGAGTTGCCATAGTGAGGGTCCGTCGCTGTCCCCTGATGGATTTTTCTGAATGCGGCGAGTTCTCACTAATAGGTATAAAGGGGGGCGGTAAGGCTGGCTTTCTTTTCGACTTTCGTCACATTTCTACTTCTTTTCTGTTTCCTAGTGCATGCTTCGCACCTAACCCACAGTCTTGGGGAGAGAAGGTGAATGATGATGATGATGATGATGATGATGTGATGATGGATGATGATGTTGATATATATATAGTATATATAATATTATATATATATATAATATATTATATATATAGTATTAGTGATATTATATATATATATATATATATTATTATAATATTTATATATATATATATATAATATAATATTAATATATATATATTAATAATATATATATATATATATATAATATTAATATGTTATAATATATATATATATATATATATATATATATATTATATCTATAATATAATTATATATATATATATATATAATATATATAATATATATAGGGCAGTAGCAAAAAAAAATTTCGGGGTGCTTTAGATGTAAGAATATATATATATACTATATAATATATTATATATATTATATATATATACATTATATATATATATATATATATATTATATATATATATCATAGTATATATATTAGTATATATTAATTATATATATATTCCTTAATAAAAGGGAATAAAATAATGGAACATTAATAATAATTTGAAAATAAAAAAAAAGAATTTTATTCATATAAAAAATTCTTAATTTGATCTCTTAAACAGCAAAATGATTGATAACTTTCCTTCGTTTATATTGTGAAGCTATGATGAACACTCATTAAAGCCAGGTTTCTGCTAGCATTTTTCTCTCATGTAAAATGAAAAAGTTTCTTTGAGCCTTTTCAGAAGTAGTGAAATTATTGTTTTGGATTTTCACTATTTTTGAATGAGGTAAATGCTAAAATCCTTAACATTCTAAATATGACTCCACATATCAAATTTATTTCCAAAATTGGCAAAATTTTGGATAATGTCGATGGAATAAGTAACTTTATAAAGATAAGTAATTATGGATCTTTGATTCGCGAGCTTGCTCTCATAACTGTTTGAAAAATCATCAAAGAATAAAAAGTATGCCCTATAGCTTTTCATTTTAAATTGATTCTCACAAGAGGCATTATAATTTCTTCCCCCCCCCCCCCCCCCCCGCGCGCGCCCCCCCCCCCGCCCCCCATTATCAAGAAACAGAAGTTCTGTTGCAACTTCAAAATGTTTGAAATGTTTCGTTGATTTTTGCTTGAAAACCCTTCTAAACAAACTCACATTTCAATATGATTAGAGCAGTTGCTGTCACTAATTTTGGAGAATGCAATGTAATACATAATGAAAGAGAGTGGTTTTGAGAATAAAGTTAAAGACATAATAATAAACTTATAGCAAATTTGCTTTGCTTAAAGACTTGAAAAGATCAAAGTTTTTTATAAAAGGTTAATATCTTGATCCATTGAAGCTCCTCTTAAGCTTCAACAATGCTTTAAAAATTTCATTTGGTCGTAACAATCCATCGAAATTTTCCACTACCTTGTGTGCCCATTCGTGAAGAGCTTTGTCCATTTTTTGTCTCTAGGAAAATCTTTTCTTTTTTTTTTTTCTTTTTAAAATAGTAGTCGGCCTTGGCAATCTAAATAGCATATAGTTGCATTCTATGTGCCATAAAGTTTTTAATGAGTTTGTACTCACATGAAATGTGAACAGTTGATGAAACATCTAACGCGCGCTGGATATTTTTCGAAACAGCTTAAACACCATCTAAACATTTCTTCTTGCTTTTCCACCATCATACAGTTGTCCCATCGAAAAGTTAATATTTAATCAAAGTCGTAGTATTACCCTCAGAAGAGCTAAGGAAACAGAAGAACCAGTTAGAGGCACATGGAACCTAATCGAGACTGTCCATCCAGTCAAACCTAAATATTTATCAAATACACTGCCCATCGCGACAAAACACAACCTACACAACACCCTAAGGCCTGTCAATTTCCTAAACAAAGGTCAATAACATAATATACGGTACAACTACTACCAACAAAGTAAAATCTTAGCTAAGGTTCATTTGCTAACCACAATCACCCCAGCTGTTAATAAGTTTAATTGTGATACTGGTAGCTACAATATGCTGTTTACTTAAAGTAACTACACTAAATACCGCGCCATTTGGCTACGACAAGAATATACTCATCATGCACAAAGCAATCCATATACCTATCCAATCCTTACTTTAATGTTGCAAGTGAGTCACACTCAAACAAACTCCTGCGGGAAACCATTCAAAAAATTTTAAACCGACTTATTAACCAGAATAATAAGGTTACACGTATTCCTACATTTCTTATTGTGTCCCTAGAAAAACCATGTTAATATTTTATAGACTTGTATCCTGTTCCTATGACTGGGAGAATTTGGAAGGGGACATAATGGCATATGCGGACGATCTGAGCATGTTTGGAGCGAGAGTAGAGGAGGCGATTTCGAGAGGTGGTGGACGTTGGTTGCGAGGAGTTTAGAGGAAGCAGGGATGAGATGAACATACAGAAGACAGAGATATTAACAGTACCCGGAGGATGAGGAGGGAATGAGAATGATGGTGAGAGAGGAGGAGGTGAAGGCGGTAATTACCTGCATTATCTCGGAGGGTGTTTTAACATAAGGGGAGGAAGTGGGAGAAGAGATAACGCGAAGAATGGAAAAGTATGGATTAGTTATGAAGCGGTATACCCCATGATGAAAGATAGAAAAATCGGAATAGAGGTTAAAAAAGTGATTTTTAACAGCATACTGACTCCCACACTGCTGTACGGAGCGGAAACATGGACAACAACGAGAAGAGAGGAGAGTAGAATACAAGCGGCGGAGATGAGGATATTAAGAACTATGATTGGAAAGAGTAAGAGAGACAGAATAAGAAATGAAGTTATTAGAAAAGATATAGGTGTGAAGAAGATGACACTGAAGATGGATGTGGGGAGATTGAGATGGTGGGGACAGCTGGAGAGGATGGAGCAGGAGGGAATGCCGAAAAGAAGATGGGAAAGGACACCAGAGGGCAGAAAACCAAGGGGAAGACCGAAGAAGAAGATGGGCGGAATCGGTGGAGGCTCTCTGGAAAGATGTTCAAGCTACCAATCCAAATATGAAGAGCGTAAAGAGAAGAGGATAGTGCAGGAGAGGGACGCTCTGAGCAAGATGGCTTGCGCGGCTGACCGGATGAAGAATCCTTCCTGGGGGAGGAAGAAAAGAAAGATATATAATATATATATCTATATAGTAATTAAATATTATATATATATATATTTATATTAATATATAAGTATATGATATATATATATATAGTATATATATTATATTATTATATTATATATATATATATATCTGGAACAACAGCCACTTTCACTAAGAAATCTTCACCACACAAATATTTTCCTCATTTCTATTAATAAAATATACTCTTAATTTGCTTTGATTAACTATTATTTTATTTATTTATTAAAAATTTATTAAGACGACTTTAAGCCATCAAAAATTTTTGATAACTTAAATAATTTAGGAAAGGGGTCTACGGATTTTTATATACTTATTATATATAATATATTATATAATATATATAATAACTATAATATATA
>JABUQX010053212.1:15000-38535 GCA_015478945.1 Trachelipus rathkii
AGTTCTTAACAATAGAATAGCATCTGCGCGAGGTCCTCCTTCATTTTTCCTCTTGGGTCTGATTTTATAATGCGAAGGGCAGAAAAAGCCGTTCAACGCTAACTTTTTGCGTATGGACGGTAGAGCAGTAAACAGCAATTTGCAGCTTCTTGTACAATGTCTTGAAATACTCTTCGAAGTTACATAAAATTTTTCAAATTCTTTCAGGGCAGCAAAGAAATTTTATTTAAAGTTATGGACATATGTGTTCAAGGATTGGAAGGACCTGACCTTTTTCTTGGAACCAATCGACGATCTTTCGACTAAGCTCTTCAATATCTAGAAAGCTTTTTCATACTAATCTTCTGAACTTTCTGAAGAATGACTTGAGAAGGTAGTAACGGAGATAATTGTAGTTTCATCACTTACAATATGTTCAGATGTATCCTTTTCTTCTTGAACTTCCTGCAACCCTTTAATACAAATGGCCACATTGCAAAGTGCAGATTTAGCTTTTTTGTTGTTGTTCTTCAGTTAAGCTTGACCCTGTAGATTGGAATCAATATAAACAACAACTAGTATAATATCATTGTCAATGGGAGAAATTTCTCTCTCTTCGTACCATGGATTCTTTTATTCCTTCAGTATCTTAAATATAGATGGTATAAGGTTGAAGGTTGAATTTATTAGAATATAATCCCAAATTGAAACATAAGGTGATGGTTAAAAATCTTCGAAGTTTGCAACTTTACATTATGTGATGTGGAAGTCGAAAGTCAATAAACTGCATGAAGTGATTGAAGTCATTCAGAGTCCCAATTTATCACTTTGTCAGTTAAATTTTCCGAACCAACTCTAATCTTAAATTAGCCGACTCCGACTCCGAACTCCAACTCCGACTTCCGACGCTTGCAAAAGTTTTTACCGACTCCCGGACTCGACTCTCACCTCTCTTCAAAAATTATCCGATCTTCCGACTCCACCTCCTTCAAAACTACCGGACTCCCCGACTCCCGACCTTTACCGACTCCGCGCAACCCTGATTGCTCATGTTCTTATTGGTTCGTCCTGAAGAAAAAAGAGATAGTGACTGTTGCACGTTGCAATGAGTCGCATGTAAACCTTCTGGTCGTTAGTCTACTGTGAACTTGCTTCTTTTTGCGACTAGTGAAAAGATATAAGAAACTAGGCCTCATAAGCGTTGTTAAACTTAATAAAAATATACATGTTTGTAAATTGAGATATTCTTCATAGTGACATATCCTATTATTTTTACAATAATATATTACTCGGGGTGTCCGCTAAAAAGAAATGTCCAGTTTCATGCTTATTACATAACAGGCGTAATATACTAATATCACAGCATGATCATAACATCAAAGTGAAGGTCATTGAACTGAGTTTTTCCTACATATGTTCAATATGTTCCCCCTTCGTTATAGGGGATCATTCAGTTGCCGATAATCCAATTCCACCTCAAACATTGGTTAACAGATCCGGAGTAGTGGAAGGAACGGCATGTTCAATTTTGCGTTTCAACTCTGCGTATAATTGGCAGCCCCATAGGAAGAAATCGTATGGCGTTAAGTCCGGGGACGCGGGGAGGACCCGATATATAGATGCTCTGTCGTCTGGACCATTATGACTAACCCAACGATCTGGGAGTAAGTCGTTCAACCACGCTCGCACTATGTGACTCCAATGTGGAGGGGCTCCATTTTGCTGCCATATAAAGTTTACCGCTTTCAATCCTCTAAATAACTGTGAAAAGAGCCATTTTGTACACATATCAAAGATAGAACCCCTGTTGTACGGTTGGCTTCTGCGAAAAGAAGGTCCATAGACCTGGCGTCGGGATATGGCGCAGAAAAAGTAAACCTTTGGGGAATCACGTTCGTGTTCTAAAAGTTCAATGCGGATATTCAGACCCCAGATACGAACATTTGGCATTCACCTTACCCTGAGATGAAAGGTGGACTCATCGCTAAACACTACAGATCTAGAGAAGGTAATCGTCTCGACCTAACACTGCACAGGCAAAAGTAAACCGTAGAAGCCTAAGTCGTCGGGCTTTAAAGCATGCACAAACTGCAACCGGTATGCACGCATGTGTAAACCTTCCTTAACACCTTCCACACCGTCGTTTTTTGCACCTTCAGTTCGTGACTTACTCTCCGAACAGATTTCTTAGGACTATGAAGAAACGAGGCCCTGATACGGTCCACATCCTGTACAGTCACTTTTGGGCCGTCCTGTACTTTTGCCTTTAAAAAGACATCCATTACGTTTGCAATTGCCCATACCATCGGCGAATGTTTTTGCCACATGGAGGATCACATTGGAAACGTAAACGATACGCACGTTGAATCGTAATTACAGATTCCCACTTAGCAAATTGTAGAACACAAAAAGCTTTACGCTCAGGACTCGCCATTGTCAGTATGTGGCGCAAGCACTAGAGAAGACTACATCTGAATGCGCGCATGCGCGTATGTCGACCTACTCAAGAACTCGTTCTGGCGCAAGTGCATATTCGAAACTAATGCAACTTACTCTTCACTTTAATGTATGATATGATTTGGATATTGTATATTATGCTTGTAAATAGAAAAAAAAAAAAAGCATGAAACTGGGAAATTCCTTTACGGACACCGGTATTGAGTATTCAATTAATTAAGGTATTTACGCTTTTGAAGTATTCTTCGGCAAGCGCAAAAAGCATCTGCTATAGGTCAAAGACTAATTAATTTGTCTGATAAGCTTAACATCATTATTAATATTGTTAGGATATTAATTACTATAAAGAACATCAACAAATATTATCTATTTCCTACATATTGTGGAAGACGGTTAACGTTAACGTTAACGTTAACGTTAACGCTAAATTCTTTACCGATAAACGCTTTAATGATTAACGTCATTAATATTTTTTTGTTAAACGATTAAAAATTAACGACCGTTAACGCTTCTCATTAACGGCCCACCTTTGTATATATATATATATATATATAATAATCTACTATATATATATATAGTATATCTATTATATATATATATATTATATTATATATATATATATATCTATATATATATATATATATATATATTTATATGTATTATATATATATATATATTATATATATATATATATTATATATATATATATATATATTATATATATACTATATATAATATATTATATATACTATATTATATAATATATATATATATATATATGTGGGTCATAATAATCAAAAATTAAGAAATGCTTCACTTTCTAACAGTGGACGTTTACCAAACAAATAATCTATTTAAAATTTGAAAAATAAAAAAGTAACGTTTAATGGTGACACATGCGCAAAGAAAGTTGCGCGTGGCTGAGTAAACTGTAGCGGGTTGTCAGTTGTGCTGTAGACGTTATAGGTGTTGGTTGTGCCAAAATTTACGTGCTTGCTGTGTCATAATTATTTAAATTTCTTATGTAGAATGTCTCAATCACGTCAAACAAGATCGGAAACACATGTTTGGCTTATTGGGCAAATATCAGAAATCATGACCTGTAAAGATCAAAATTCCATCATTGCGATGTTATTCGTCGTCTGGTTTTTGGCCGACACACATAAGAAATAGTAAAGGAGGCTTCAATATAATATATTCTGAATATATGACTTTGGATAGAGCAAAGTTACCCACGAAGGCCAAACAGGATGTTTTAACCAAGATTAGAAAGACATATAAACAATACAGATCACTTTTAAAATTGAAATCAAGGAGAAGTCAAATACAAATTGAAAAACAGACTATCTTTAAAGAAAGCTTAAATGATCTATTTGATATCGCACATGCAAACGCAATGAAAATAATATCAAATGAAGAAGATAGAGTTTTTCTTAAAGCTCAGAGAGAAAAAGGTAGGCGAGGGTATATGAGTAATGTGGATAAAAAATATACCGTAAAACAAGAAAGAAAGCGTAAAAGGGAAGAACAAGAAAGTGTTAGAATTAAAAGGGAAGTTCGTCGGCAGGAGGAACAATTACGTATTCTGCAAGAATGTAACTAGTGTTGATGGTGGTAGTTCCTCTAGCAGTGAAGAACCCCAACCTGGACCGTCCAGAGTCGAACAATGTAAGAGTTCAAAGGAACGTCATAAAATCATAACCTCTGACTTAGCAATGGCTTTGGATAGATCGAAAATGAGTGATCGACGTGCGATGTTAGTAGTAACAGCTACTGCAAATATGCGCTTGGGAAAAAGGTTGATAATATTGTATTAAGCAGAAATACATTACGGCGGCGAAGGTCTGACGTTCGTAAAGCAATTGATGAGGATATTAAACAACATTTCCTGGTGGTTTTACTGACATATGTGCAACTGTGGAATGGTAAGTTATTGTTGATGTACCGGAGGAAGACAAGGTTGAAACGTCCTAGGATCGTCGTACATCGGTGCGGGAAATCCAAAAGTTGTTGGGTGTTCAAAACTTTTGAGAGGAATCCGGTGGCAATGTTGCAGAAGGTTGTAGTACAGTGCCCTAAAAGATTGGGAATTTGGAATGATAGCATAGTATGAATGTGTTTTGACACAACAGCAAGCAATCCGGACCAAAGTGGGCTTGTAGGATTATAGAAGAGAAGCTGAAAAAGAAGTTCTTCTCCTGGCCTGCCAATGTCGATTCACGAAATATTCCTATCCTGCTAACTTTCAGCAAATGTTTACTGTATTTCAATCGGAGGACACAGACATTTACCTGTTCCAAAACGTTCCAGAAATTTTGGAAAAAAATTAATAAAGAGAAGTATGAGATAGTGAGTATTAGTGATTCATGGACAGAAAATGTCTTAGCTTTTTGTAGTGAGCAGCTAAAGAAAAGCCACCCACGAGATGATTATAGTAAACTATTGGAGCTGACAGTTGTTTATTTATGTGGGAATCTTGAGAAACGGTTTTCTTTTCGTAAACCTGGTGCTCTACATCGAGCACGATGGATGGCACGAGTCATTTATTCATTGAAAATAGTCTTGTTTAGGTCGCAGTTTAATATGACAGAGCAAGAAGCAGCTGCAATGACAAGATTTGCAAACTTTGCTGTAAGGTTGTGTGTTCCCAATTGGTTTTCAGCCCCATCAGCAGCTTCAGCCCCAAGAAATGACTTGAAGTACCTTTAAGAGCTGTAATGCTGTGACGATTATGAATTATCAGTAGTAGCTAGTAAAGCTCTCAAACGTCACTTGTGGTATTTAGGAGAAGAACTTGCAGCTCTTGCATTTATGGATGATGAAGTAACAGTTGAAATGATACGAAAGATGGTTGAAGCTCTGCATAAACCAAGAAGAACAAGTGTAGATAAGCCAGATAAACGTTTTTTATTTAAGGATGAAGATCAACTTCATAACAAAATACTTGCCGACTTTATAACAGAATGCAGTCATTTGTTCTTCAATAAATTACGATTGGACTCCACTTTTCTCAAGGTTGTCCCATTGGAATGGAACGAAAGAACGGATTATAAGAATGCACAAGAAGTTACCAAATCAATAAATGTCATCAACGACAATGCCGAAAGAGCTATTGCACTAGTGCAAAACTATAATAATCACCTAACAAAAAACGAGGAGGAAATACAATACATTCTTTAAATTATAGAAAGACACAAGGAAAAATTTCCATGAAAATTAAAGAAACAGCTGAAAAGGAGTTATGAAAATAAGGAATAAACATATAATAAGTAATAAAAATTAAATAAATGAATTGAATAAGTTGTGGAGTAGGCCTCTTGGGAATACCACATTAAAAAAGCACCTGTTATAGTACCTCAGGGGTGTAGTGTGGAAAAGCTATATATTCCTATACTTCAACAGCATTGTGTCACTATTAAATATTGCTCAATCAGCGTAAAAATTTAAATACAATCTTTTGATATCATACCTCATAATTTGCAAGGTTCAGACTGCCAAAAAAAAAGGAAAAAAATTTTCATAAGAAATTTGGACCACCCTAATATATATATATATATATATATATATATATATATATATATATATATATATATATATATATATATATATAGAATATAGTATATATATATATCTATATATATAATATATATATAATATATATATATATATATATCACTATATATATATATATATATAATATATATATATATATATATATATATATATATATATATATATTATATACTGGGTGTCTCACTCTCTAAAAAGTAGTTCCGTTATCGTTACTCCGGTTACTCGGAAAAAGTAGTTGCGATATCGTTATTCCGTTTCTTTGAAAGAAAAAGTAACGAAGTGCCGTTATCCGTTACTTTTAGCTTTTCAATATGACATTTAATAACTGTATCTTAAAGCATTTATTGGTTTTGTGTACATTTAATTTTCAACATTATCATTATTATTAAAACACATACCCTAGCGCACTCAGAACTTAGTCCCTTTGCATCCACCAACTATTTAATTGCACTAGCCAACCTTTCTTGCCATTTCACATCTTTTCTACTGACAACTCTGCATCATCGCCGTTCCTTTTATCCAACATATATACTAAATATTTAAACCAAAATACTTATTCCAGCTGCTCACCATCTAACATAACTTCACATCGAGAACTGTCCTCACTTACAACCATAACCTTCCCTTATCTACGCTTTACCTTCAAACCATCTCTTTTACACACCAGCCAAATCTCTCTACCAATCCTCTCAAACTCTTTCAGATTCGCCACACAAAACCAAATCCTCCGCATATAATAGGTAGGGCATCCTCCACTCTCTTTCATACTCCATCATTCTAACCGAGATTGTGGAGTCGGAGTCGGGGAGTCGGTAATTTTGAAGAGAGTGGAGTCGGAATCGGAGTCGGATTCGATAATTTTGAAGAGGGTGGGGTCGGATTCGAAAAATTTTGAAACGACTCCACAACCCTGATTCTAACACCATCCCCTGCCATCCCACCTCTAATTCTTTCATAATCCCATCCATATACAAATTGAATAACCAAGAAGACATAGCATATCCCTGCCTCACTCCTCTATTAATATTAAAACAATCACTTTCAACTCCATATATTCTTACACACGCTTTACTATCGTCATATATACTTTTGATTCCATTCAGAAGCTTACCACCAACTCCATATATCAATAACACCTGCCACAGAGCTTCCGTATTAATCATTTCATACGCCTGAGTAGTAGGAAGGTCATATTGGAGCTAAACTCTTTTACCCCACCTGTCCTTTTTACCCCTAGGCCTCTTTTACCCCACCCTAAAATTTGGGCAAGCCAAATTTTTTTAGCCCAAATTTTTACCTGCCCCTGACCTTTTTTGGCCTTGTACCTTTTTGAGACCTTGATTTTTGACGCCCCTTCGCAGAAGGGGCACGCCAGACGGATGCGAAGCATCCGTCGTAAGTGTCTCCCCCCTATTTTTGGCCCCCCTTTGATCCCCCTTTAGGGGCTTAGCCCGTTTTTTGATGTTTTGGCCTTGATATTTCGGCCTTGATAGCGTATCAAGGGCTGAAATTGACCATTCTTAAAGGTTCGTAAGGGATTAGTAGGGATTATCTTGAGCTCGGGTTGAATTGACGCATTTCTTAAAGATAGTGGAGGTCTTAGTAGAATTATCCTTGAGCACATACAAGTACCTGCCACCTTGCCTTTGGTCCGTCTGGCACATCATCTGCAGGCACGACGCCCAATTCCGTGTCTTCCAACATTTTACATCAACCTCATTCCGCATCGCGTTATGGACGCACATTACGTCCAGTGGTTCGCTTTTCACCTTAATCCCTCTCGAGCTCCGCTGTTCGGGAGGGGAGCCATGTCTCGTTCCACTTTCTTCCTTTTTAGTATTATCGTCCTACCTCTCACATGACCACATCCTTGCTTGCTATTGGTCAATCGATCCCGCCATCTTATCGCCTTGAACAAGCTTTCTGGAACCGCTCCTTTATTTCGTCCCAAATAACCTGTTTTCATTACAAACAATTCGCCAAATCTTATGAATATTGATCTTGTGAGCATCAGTGATTTTATTACAAACGTTTAATGCTCCATTTGTTTTAAGTGCATCCCTTGCCTTCGAATGTTACAAGGTCAGTGACTTGTGAAACCTAGTTCTTATTATTCCATACTTGCTTTTGTGATACTTTACGATTCTGTGTTTTTTTTGGCAATTGTGTATTAGTAAAAAAGATGCAGCAATTTTATGTTCTTCATTATACAATACGATTATTTAATTTTAAGTAATTTTTAATATTTTATTCAATAATACAGCGAAGCTACGTTCAAAATTTCATATATTTTATGTAATAGTTTCCCTAAAAAAATGTAAAGAGAAAACGTATCATTTTATGCGTAACTTTAATATCTATTTTTCACAATGCAATTATTAGTATCATTTCAATTATTATTATTATTATTATTATTATTATTATTATTATTATTATTATTATTATTGTTAATTGTTTATAATATATTAATTATGTTTATTGTTTCAATATAGATTTTGAAACAATAAACAGAATTAATATATTATAAACTTATGAATAACTTCAGTTACGTCCCGGTGAACGTAACATGATGCCCCTGGATGTTTTGCCGTCGCTATCCCGGCATTTCTGCAATCACATCTGAAGCAGAAGTTTATCCAAATATTAAAAAAATTATTAATTTATTTTACTGAACAAATTTAAAAAAAATTTTTTTTTTTGAAATATTATCAGGCCCATTTCTGGCCCGAATTACCAATTTCAATTATTTATTTTTAAATCATTTCGGCCCATAAAAGCGGCTTACTATATATTATTGTTACCATTTATACACCTATTTGTTAAAATTTACTCTGTCTTTGGTCTCCGACCATCATATTTTTCATATCAGCGTATGTAAGTTGCGTTTTTAGCGCATTTAATTTCGTAATTGTCCTCCTAATATTTTTACAATTTTAATCATTTATTTTTACATTATTCTAGCCCGTACAAGCGGCCGCTTATATATTTTCCTCATCCATTGCATACCTTTTTGTAGTATTTAGTCTATTATTTGGTCTCTGACCACATTTTATATCATATATAGCGTGTGCAAATCGCATCTTAAGCATATTTTTTTTTCTCGTAATATTATTTTCGAAAATATTTTTCAATCGTATTATATAAATATTTTTCAACTATGTCCCCCCCTGACGCTGCAAATACTGAAAATATGAACGTAATTTCCCAACAGCCTGCTTCAGACAGGGAATCATCTAGTGTATATTCCGGTAAATTCATCAACAATGACTTGGATCTCACTTTTACGCTGCTCGAGCTCCAGCTTGAAACAACCACCGAACCTGCCCGATTTCGGGCCCTCCTAAATATATTGCCAGTTCACGTTTTGCAGCGTTTGAAAGACGTTTTACCATCCTTACATTCCCACAACCAGCCCTACAGCCAACTGAAATCCGAACTTTTAAACCGGCTGGGGGAAACCGATGCCGAAAAAGTAAAAAAACTTTTGACTGGTGGCTCTCTTGGAGACCGTCTTCCTTCAGTACTGCTATCAGATATGCTAAATCTCCTTGACGGTCCTCCCGTAGGTAATTGTATTCATATTGTTCGCCATCTCTTTTTACAAAAACTTCCCACAGAGATGCAACTGCGTTTAGCAACGGTTGATCCAAACTGCTCATTGCAAGAGCTCGCTACTTATGCAGATAGGGTTTGTAAAGCGAAACCTCTTACGACAGCAGACATACCATCACAAGTTTCGCATATCACGGATCCCTCAGGTAATAATAACTTAGCACCAGCGTCACCTTCACATGTAAATGAATCAGTCAATGCCATTAGGCACCCACCGGCCCCAGAAAATACTTATATTTTATCACAACTACAGGTGTTACAGAACACCATCATGGACTTAACCACTAGATTACGAGCTTTAGAAACGCGTTACACTCCTCCTTCCCTCCTTATCCTCAACAACAATATCCTTATCCTCAACAACAATATCCTTATCCTCAACAACAGTATCCTCAGTCCTCTCCTCATCCTTATTCACTACCTCCTTCATACCCCCAGCCTCCTCCCACTCCTTCATACCCCCAGCTCCCTCCCAATGCATCAAATACTTATTCTGCTTACAATTATGGTCATAATTCTCGCTCTCCAAATATGCAACGACGTTCGTACCGTCGCTCACCTACTCCTTCGCGTCAGTTTGCCTCTTCTCCTGTCGATTCTCAGGCTTTAGTTCAGTTTCCATCACATAACCAACAGGGTATTTGTAGGAACCATCAACGTTTCGGAGATCAAACTCGGTCATGTCTTAAGCCTTGTACATTCGGGAATTTAAACTTAAACACCACTCTGTAAATTCGCTCGGAGTGGTTTCAAAAGCGTCCAACTTGCTTTGTGTTTACGATCCATCCACCAAACTATCTTATCTCGTAGATAGCGGTAGTTCCATTTCCGCTGTGCCACTTTCCATCCTCGGAAAAACTCATGCTCCAGAACCATCAGGCTCTTTACGCGCCGCCAATGGCACAACCATTAACACTTATGGTACCAAACGACTCCATTTAACGCTCTCGTTCCGTCGTGATTTTATATGGGACTTCACGATAGCTGACGTCACATTACCAATATTAGGTGCCGACTTTCTGTCACATTTCAACCTTCTTGTTGACATGAACCACAACCGCATCATTGATTTTGAGACACATTTCTCATCCGCTTGTATTCGTGCATCTGCTTCCATCAGTGGCATACATCTTTCTCCATCTAATAATGTTTTTGAATCATTATTAATCACCGATTTTCCAGAGCTTCTTTCTCCAGTCTCCAAGTTCCCTCCTGTGAAACATAATGTTGTTCATCACATTGAAACTTCTGGCAGACCTCCATTCTCTCATGCACGACGTCTTGCACCAGATAAACTCAAAGCGGCAAAGCTAGAATTTGAATCTCTCTTAGAGAAGGGCATCATCCGCCCCTCAAAGTCCGATTACTGCCTCTCCATTACATATGGTTCTCAAACCGAATGGGGATTATCGCCCGACTGGCGATTATCGCTGCCTGAATGCGATCACTCGCCCAGACCGCTATAATGTACCTCATTTACAGGATTTCACATCCCACCTCTCTGGTTGTACCATTTTCTCAAAAATTGACTTAATCAGCGCCTTTTTTCAAATTCCCGTCAATCCGGAAGACATTCATAAGACTGCCATTATCACTCCTTTCGGCCTTTACGAATTTCTCCGAACGCCTTTCGGTTTACGAAATGCTAGTCAATCATTTCAACGTCTTCTAGACTCAGTATTACGTGGTTTACCCTTCGTATTCGCCTACATAGACGACTTATTGATTGCCAGTGCCTCTCAGGAAGAACATACTTCACATCTCAGGCAAGTTTTTACCAGACTAAGTGAATTTGGTCTATGTGTCAATTCTTCCAAATGTGAATTCGGAGTTTCATCCTTAACTTTTCTCGGACATACGATCTCTGCCGATGGTATACGTCCCCTTGAGGATCGTGTGGCAGCCATTCGTGAGTTTCCGAAACCCGTTAAACAGCGTCAACTTCGTCGTTTTTTAGGGATGGTAAACTTCTACCATCGTTTTATACCGTCCGCCGCTAAAATTCTCCTCCCGCTTCACGCACTTCTTAAGCATCCACGTAAAGGTTCTGCTGCTTCTGTCACTGTAGATTGGAACGACGAAGCAACTAATGCCTTCACCGCCATCAAGGAAGCCCTTGCCTCTTCCGTGTTACTAATATTTCCATCCGACACAGCCCCGACTAGAATCAACACAGACGCTTCAGATTTCGCGGCAGGTGCCGTCCTACAACAGTTCATTGATAACGAATGGCGTCCATTAGCTTTCTTTTCTAAAAAGTTCCAGCCGCCTGAAACACGATACAGCGCATTTGGAAGGGAACTTCTCGCAATTTATTTAAGCTATTAAGCACTTCCGTACTTCATAGAAGGTCGGGATAATTTCCCATGTTTGTAACTGATCAATTTACCCATCACGCATGGCCATTTACAGCTTCCAACAGTGAAACAGTCCCCTCGTGAAGCTCGCCACCTGGAATTTATTGCACAATTCACCACTGATATCCGCCATATAAAAGGAAAAGACAACATTCCTGCCGATGCTCTTTCCCGAATTAACGCTATCTCTCCTTTACCAGACATTGATTTCGTCGAAATGGCTCGTCTGCAGCAACTCGAAGACATTGTTTTTCCTAGTGCTTCCTCCTACGACATCCAAACTGTAGAAATTTTTGGTCTTCCCCCTTTGTTATGCGATGTCTCTTCCGCACATCCCGTCGTAGTACACACCCCCATCCAGAAAGGTGTTTCAACCATTCACCGACGTGTTCGCACCCAGGGGTAAAAGGTAGTCAAGTTAAAATAGGTAAGCATTTCGTCTGGCCCTTACTAAAGGATGTTAAACAGTGGACAACGCAGTGTCTCAACTGTCAAAAATCTAAAGTGCACAGGCACACTGTCGCACCTCTTCAGCAATTTCTTCCCCCTGGTGAACGTTTTGACCAGGTGCACATTGATTTAGTCGGCCCTTTACCATCCTCAAATGGTTTCACCCACATTCTCACTTGCATTGACCGGTACACTCGATGGGTAGAAGCCATTCCCTTGCGTGATACTTCCAGCGAGACAATTGCTCAGGCATTTCTGTACAACTGGATAGCCAGGTTTGGCACTCCGTCGACTGTGTCCACAGACCAGGGTAGGCAGTTTGAGTCTCACCTGTGGAAGGACCTCATGACCTTAATCGGCTCTAAGCGTCTTCGCTCTTGCAGCTATCATCCGCAAAGTCAAGGCCTCATAGAGAGGTTCCACCGGCAGCTAAAAGCTTCTCTTATGGCCCATGGAACACCGGAAAATTGGTCCGAAACCCTTCCTCTTGTCCTACTCGGTATCAGAACTTCGTACAAAGAAGACCTCAAATGCTCAACTGCTGAGCTCGTCTATGGCTCTACCATCCGAATACCTGGTGAGTTTATACTTCCCTCTCCAAAAACTACGAACCAGCACACCTTCCTGGCTCGCCTTCGTCAATGTACTGAGGCGTGGAAGCCGTCTTTGCCACGCCACCCTCCCCGTCCTACTCACATGCCTGCGGATTTGGAGACTTGCTCTCATGTATTAGTTCGGCATGATTCACACCGTAGCCCTTTGCAAGCCCGCTATGACGGACCTTTCCTCGTATTAAAGCGCTATCGAAAGTTTTTTCACCTTACGAAGGGGAACGCAAAAGCGAAAACAATATCATTGGATAGGCAACTTATTTTGAACATGATCCCGCTTCTTCCACCACTCCTTCTCCACTTCCTGCACCTGCCCCATCTACCTCTACTTCGCAAGATAATATCGACTTTATGCCATTCTGCCTTTTACATCAACTTGTTCTCCAACCGAACCTAGACCCTTTGCCACTCCTTCAGCTAATTGTCATTCTTTCGCGACAGCCACTTCCGGCGCCCCCGCCCCCATTCCGACACTCTCCGCCTCCCTGTTCCAATACTGATTCTCCTCCCGAATCCAGAACCGATTCGCTGCCAACCTTATCGTCTGGTCCACCTCGTTCTACATCGCGTTATGGACGCACTTCCCGCTCCAATGCGGACTTTCACCTTAATCCCTCTCGAGCTCCGCTGTTCGGGAGGGGAGCCATGTCTCGTTCCACTTTCTTCCTTTTTAGTATTATCGTCCTACCTCTCACATGACCACATCCTTGCTTGCTATTGGTCAATCGATCCCGCCATCTTATCGCCTTGAACAAGCTTTCTGGAACCGCTCCTTTATTTCGTCCCAAATAACCTGTTTTCATTACAAACAATTTGCCAAATCTTATGAATATTGATCTTGTGAGCATCAGTGATTTTATTAACGTTTAATGCTCCATTTGTTTTAAGTGCATCCCTTGCCTTCGAATGTTACAAGGTCAGTGACTTGTGAAACCTAGTTCTTATTATTCCATACTTGCTTTTGTGATACTTTACGATTCTGTGTTTTTTTTGGCAATTGTGTATTAGTAAAAAAGATGCAGCAATTTTATGTTCTTCATTATACAATACGATTATTTAATTTTAAGTAATTTTTAATATTTTATTCAATAATACAGCGAAGCTACGTTCAAAATTTCATATATTTTATGTAATAGTTTCCCTAAAAAATGTAAAGAGAAAACGTATCATTTTATGCGTAACTTTAATATCTATTTTTCACAATGCAATTATTAGTATCATTATTATTATTATTATTATTATTATTATTATTATTATTATTATTATTATTATTATTGTTAATTGTTTATAATATATTAATTATGTTTATTGTTTCAATATAGATTTTGACAACCGAAAACGAGTTTTGTTACTACAGCCTTCTGAAACTTCAGTTAGGAGCAGGGTACATAATATATATATATATATATATATATAAATATATATATATATATATATATACAAATATATATATATATATATTATATATTATATTAAATATATATATATATATATATATTATATAATATATATATATATATATAATATATATATATTATATATATATATAATATATATATATATATATAATATACAGTATATATATATATTTTAATTGTCTTCACATTGAGCAATTTGAACATAATCAGATTTATCAGTGATAGGAACAGTGTCAACTGAAGGCTTATTTATTTGTGCTCTTTTTCTGCTTTGTTAGCATTTGCATTTCTTTACTTTGCTTCCTTTCCCTTGATTTTGCTGTACTCTTACTCTCTTTCTGATTTCCCAAGTATTTCATTTTTATGTCATCACTGCATTTTTTGCAATTCAGTATGTGTTGTTCTTTCCTTGAACCATTATTGGCCACCTCAGTGAAGCACAATTTACAAAGTGCTCTTTTACCTTTGTATGTATGATTTTCCTTAACAGTAAATAGAGAATGGACAGGTGTTTGTTTTCTTCCAGCCATTGTCAAAAGTTTTATGAGATATTATCAACTTAAACCATTTAATGTATATAACTTTAAATATATAATTAATTATTATCCTGTAACACCTGTTTCCTATAATAAATAAGGTAAATGATAAATATTTAGTAATAATCAGGAATATTTTTAAGAAATTTAAAAAAAACAAAATAAACAAAAATAAACAAAAAAACGAATAAAAAACAATAAAAAAAAAAAAAACAAAAAGAAAGAAAGATAACAAAAAGATTTAAAAAAAAAACCACATTTTTTAACACTCTATACCAACCCATCCATATACTATCCAAACCCTTTCTTAAACTGTTTGCGCAATTGAAAGTCACCTCAAACAACCTCCTGTGGGCATCATTCCAAAATTCTAACAACCCTATTGCTGAATGTATCTTTCTTATAATCAAGATGCATGCCTTCCTCTTAAATTTCTTGTTAGCCCCCTGTCTCACCGTCGTGCTCTGACTATAAAGAATTTTATTGTCTCCGTATTATTCAACAGATTAAATATTTGTAGACTTGTATCATGTCTCCTCTGGAGAAATCGCCTTTCTACAGAAAAAATTCCTAACTCCTTCAGCCTCTCCTCATAGCTCTTACCCCTCAAACCCAGAAATCATCTTTGTTGCTCTATGTTGACTCTCCCTAGCATATCTAAGTCTTTCTTTTAATAAGGGGCCCAAACTTGGTGCACAATACTCTAATATGGCCTAACATAGCTATTATATATTTACTTATTACTTCCTTGCTCTTGTAACAACAATTGCGGTTTATTATGCCAGCCCTTACTTAGCTTATTTTCTAGCTTCCAAAACATCTGATTTAGCTACCTTTCAAATTACTGCTTATAATGCGACACCTACAATCTTTTTCCTGGTCACAGAACTCAAGCCAATCCCCATATCATATCTAGTTAACACTTTATTTGAGTAACCTAGGTTGAAAGAACCTTACACTTTTTACTATTAAACTTCATTGCCACTTTTCTGCCCACCCAAGAAGTTTATCTAAGATCATTTTGCATCTTTATACATCCCTTCATTAAATTCCTAACTGAGGTGCACTTTGGTACATCAGCAAACTTAAGAAACACTTGCATTTAAGTCCCTGGTCTAAATAATTTATATATATGAGGAACAACAGTGGCCCCAGCACTGAACACTGTGGGACACCACTCTTCACTATTTCCCATGATTACTTAATTGCCATTTAGTTGTACACACTGTTTCTATTCCACAACCACTCTTAAATCCAACCATGTACCACTCTCCACCTATACCACATTGCAATATCTTCTTCATCAGCCTTAATGTGGGGAACCTTATCAAAAGCTTTGCTAAATCTAAATATAATCAATATCAACTGGATTCCTCAGTCATGCAAGTCAGTAAATGAAATTCCATAAAATTCTAAAAGGTTCTGTCTGACATGATTTACCCTTTCTGAAACCGTGCTGGGAGTCCCATACAATATCTTGTTATCTTCTAAATATTTCTCTATATAACCTTTCATTAACTTTTCCAAAACCTTTACAACCAGAGATGTTTAGCTAACTGGCCTATAATTTCCCAAATCTTCTTACTACCTTTCTTATAAATAGGCACAACATATGCCGTTTTTCAGTCATCTGGTACCGTCACCAAATGTATAGATCGCTTTAAAAATCAACATACAGTGCTTTGCAATGGCTGGTACTACCCCTTTTCAAAATTCTACCATGCTATACCATCAGGGCCTGCAGCTTTACTTGGATCAATATGGTCTAGGTAAAAACGTTTATGATCTTTTACATAAATTCAAATTCTGTAAGTCTATTTGTTTCATGCATACAAGAACTATTTAGTCGTCCAAACTATTATCTAATCTTTCTTCAGTAAACACTGAAGCAAATAAGCATTGAAAATGTTGACACACTCCTTATCTGAACTTACTAAATTTTCATCAATTTTATGGACCAATTGTCCCATTCTTACTTTTAAATTTATAAAAGCTAAAATACTTCTTCAGGTTCTTATTACTATTCTTTGCTATATTAATTTCCGCCACTCTCTTTGCCTTTCATATAGACTAGTTAAATCCGTTTCTATTCTCCTACAATTTTCTAAATCATCCTTCCTATTACTACCCTTGAATATTTTAAAACCATCTAACACATCTAAGCTTTTCTTTGTTTTATCCTCTTTAATCTCTCTAATCCACCAAACAGGTTTTCTCTTCGCCACCCTAATGGGTTTATTTTTTAAAACATATCTGCTGAATAACTTCATTAAACTTGCTTAAATGGTTCCCAATATAAAAAACAGTTGGTCTTTAAACTCTTTATCCCCAGTCAGTTATACTAAGCAATGTCTCGTAATTTGTAAAATGGCCATTTCGGCAAAATCTAGGATTGGTTCCTTATTAGCCTTGCAATTTTGGGCCCAGAATCACTTTCATAAAATCTAATTATATTAATGGTCACTAATCTAAATTCTCCTCAACTATCTATCTATCCACCAATACTTTTCATCATGTAGTTAATATCAAGTCTAAGTAGTGCATTGTGTCTTTGTGGGTTCAATGGCACCATCTGGCTTCAAAAAGTTATCTTAGTATAACAATTATAAATACTCGAACTAGCTCTGGTCCGTATTAGACGGAATCCATTGAATGCCAAGGAAAATTAAAATCACCCATTATGACTAAACCTTTTTCTTTACTGTGGCATGCGTGTCTCAATTTTCTTTCACCATTTCCGGCATCTAATTCTTGACTCTGGCCAGGAGGTCTAAAAAATGCCTATTCTATATGATTTATTAAACATAAGGATATCTACCCATAACCGATTCAATATCATGATTATGTTTTAAAGTCAGTATCTAATACAGATTGAATATTGGCCTTTTAATATAAGCGCCAACACCCCACCTTTCTTCCCTCTCGCTGGTATAAATAAGCTTAATATTCCGTCTATTTCATATTCCTGAAAGGAGTCTCCATATAATTCTTCATTAACCCATGCCCTCAGTTATGCAAATAATGTCAAGATTCTCATTTATGGTATAACCTAATCAGCTCATCTTTTTTATTTCTAAGGCTATGAGCATTGTGTAAAAGCATTTGATATTCGAAATGCTGTTATTTTTATTGCTAACATCATTATTTGAACCTGTAACAACACTAGTTTTATTTATATCACCACTATTACAGTTACCATTGCTATTATTTGTATCCAGATTTAGCCCATCACCCCCAACTTTACCTAGTTTTTGCTAAACAAGTCTCCAAACTGGTACTGAAAAGCCCAACACTTTTACGACTCAAGTGAACTCATCTGCTGCAAAAAGATCTTTATCCACAGAAATTCTCTCCACAAATCCCAAAAACCTAATATTTTCTGAAAAACTTAATCCTAACCCTTTCATTTACACCTAAAGCCTTACTCCCCCACTGACCTGCACCTAACCTAGGTAAAATCACAGAAATCATGCCCTTCTTTCACTAGCTTTCATCTTCTGAAATCAATCACACTAAAGTTCATGTAAGTAGTGTATTAAAACTATAAACCGGTCTTAAAATTTCTTTTGAAGTTTTTTTTTTGCAAATTGACGCACATTTTAAGTTTATATTTTCAACTAAACAAAGACAAAAAAAAAGCTACGAAAAAACACAATTTTTGCCTTTTTTTTCGTTCGTTGTAGGGATGAAGAATCGTAGGCCCTACGTTGAAAATCGAACTGTTTCAGAATTAGGGAATGGCCAAAAAAATATCGATATTTTGGCTCGATATATTCGATATTATTAATATAGCTGCGTTTCCCGCAAGCCCGAGTGCAGCCCGTGTGGCAAATCGACTTGGAAACGCTTCGGAATTGAAAAAAATTACATTAACCAATCAGAGAACCAGGAAATTTGAGTATTTGAAAACTAGCCGAGGGCGCCGTCGATCAGCTGACAATTGTAGCAATGACTCTCTAAGTACTGTATATTATGTATTATTTATGAAATCGATACGATATATTAAGTCATCCTTAAATATAAAGTTAACTAAAATATTAAAAAACATTTGACAAGCCTGTCCGCACACATGTTTTTGGGTAAAGCAAATTTGTTTGTTAAACCAAAGTATCACTCGCGCCCGCCCGTTTTACTAATTCGCGAATCGAGGATTTAACAAGCGGGGGGCCCTGAACTGTGGACGTTTACCGTGACGTAGAGTGCGCAAACGGCGCTCGGGAAACATGCTTTTCGCCTGCGTGCCCGCCCGGCTGCAGTCGGGCTTCGGGAAACGCAGCTATTTTATATATCGATATTCGATATTTTTTCTTAATATCGAAGCGATATTCTTTTCAAAAAAAAAAATTTTTTTTAAACAGGTCGGGAAAAAAAATAAAAATCTTATCCTTCTCCCGACACCCTGTAAGTGAAACGCCTCTCTTCTCTCCCCCATATCTTCGTTCTTCGTTTGCTCCTCCGATGTCATGTAATAACTAAACCGAAAAAATTAGAGTTTTGAACAGTTTTCGTCTTTTCGAGAACCGAAATAGGGGGGGGATCGTCAAGAATTTCGTAGTACATGGCTCATGAGCAACATGGCACAGTGCCACAATAATCAAAATAATCAATTTGAGATCACTAATCCACTATCAGTTATTCAACGTGAATCAGTAGATATGTTGGTCGTGTTGTGCTACCAGGGTTGTGGATGTGGAGTCGGGGAGTCGATAGTTTTGAAGAGAGTGGAGTCGCGGAGTCGGCAATTTTGAAAAGGGTGGAGTTGGAGTCGGCTAATTTTGAAGAGGGTGGGAGTCGGAGTCCGGAGGTCGAAGTCGGATATTTTTTCAAAAGGGAGGGGGAGGGTCGGAGTCGGTAATTTTCAAAAGGGAGGGGGGAGTCGGAGTCGGTAATTTCAAAAGGAGTGGGAGTCGGAGTCGGTAATTTTTAAGAGAGTCGGAGTCGGAGTTGAAAATTTTTGAACCGACCTCCACAAGCCCTGGCAAGAAACCAGGGGAATCGTATGATGCAGAAGGATGGGAAGAAATTGTAGTACACTGAAATGCAAAATATAGGAGACAAAGCATGGGAGGAGGCTCAGAGTCTTCAAGAAAGAGTGAAAAAGTAAAAAGAGCATTAAGATAAATAATGAGGGATCCAAAAATCGAAGATCATAAAAGCTGGGTGTTGGGTCATTATAAAGGGAGAAAGATAAGAGATCGGAAAGGACCTGGGAAAGTCAGAGGTATAGATGGAAAAGGTAAGTGGTAAAACAGGGAGGGTTCAATTAGATATCGCAAACGGGTACATATCAACAGAGTTACGAAAAGGAAAAGGGGAAGAGACAGTAAAAAGAGAACGATACAGAAGCTGTTAGATATAACAAGAGAAGAGCCAGAAGGCAAGGAAGGATGACATTGGAGAATACAAGAGTACGAGATGAAATACAGAATAATGAAGAAACGTGATAGGACGAGGAGGATGATCAGTGTACGGGTTTTTAAGGCGACTGTAAATGGAACTAGAGGAAGAAGAAGAGGAATGACATGGAAAGACTGGTGGAAAACCTAGAACAAGATTAATTAAGAGATTAAAGAAGGGTGAACAGATGGAGATTATGAAAGAGAACCAGGAATAGGAGAAAAAGAGTAGAATATAGTGAGTGAAGCTGGGAAACGTAAATAGCAAAAAACTGGAGTCAGTGTTATAACACTAAGGATTTAGAAGATACACATCAATGGGATCACTTGAGAGAGTTTGGAGATCACGAACGAGATACGAGTGAAGACGATATTAATTGGTAAAAGTTAGGACATCGAGGTAATAACAGCCAAGGAAAATGAAATAAAGAATTGGAAAAAGAATGACGTAATGGAGGAAGTAGAAAAGAAAGGAGAAAGGATTAAATACTAGGTTAGGTGGAAAACGGAAAAAGAGAAAAAAAACGGAGTAAGAATTTTGCAAGCGCCAGACTGTAAGGGGATTTGAAGAAAAGGGAAATGATGAAGGCAACGAAGCACCAACATGTGCCAGCCGAGGCCACTTAAGATAACTCTTGGAATAATTAAGAGAAACATCCTGGAATGTAAATCCATAGGAGTATTAATACGCAGCTTATCTCCAGGAAAATAAGTTTGAAAAGGGATGCTGTATCTCAAACTCCTCTGAAAGCAACACCTGACAAATATGGAAATTAAAGAAGGCTGTAACATATGGATTAAGGATGCTGCAAAGGTGGTGGTATTCAATAGTCGAAGGGGATTTTTTAGAGGATATTGGGAAGTAGATTGAACCTTCCATCTTTACCTGAAGGAAAATCAAGTTCTAAGAGGGTATATACTGGTCCTGTCCGTGAGATAATATGTTATGGGGGTGACAGAAACATTTGACCTACAAATCATAAGCAACTAAAAGACAGATTGCAAGGTAGGTAACCAAGAGTTTAAGAATTTTAGATACATAGGGGTACAAATAAATGATATAGGAAACACATGTTTTAGACAGAATAGTTAAGAAGAACATTGCCAATAGCAACAAAGAAATATTTAGTGGGGATAGGAGAATTGACCGAGAAACGAAAAGACAGAAATATGATCAGCGCGGTGGGAAACAGTTAAATGGTTTGGGGTCAACAAATAAGACAGGAGTAACAATCAGGTGAGGCTTTCTGTTCTGTGCCCTAACGGAGAAGCCTGGCGGTGGAGGCAGTTGTTATAACCTCTGTCTCTAAGAAGGGAACACCTTACATGTGGTTCCCGCACGTCCAATAAGAACTCCTATGCCTCAGTTGTCTGATTCCTCCTTGAAACGGACGTGGACATTTCGCCTGCCACTTTGGCCTTTTGCAATCGAATGGTGGCTGATGTGTTTTGAATACTTACATATGCACTTCGAGCTCTTATTGCCTATCTTTTGAAAATTCACCGATCCATGGTACATACACTCAACCCCAGGTAATTTCACACAAGATTGGTCATTTTTCTAGTCTGACACTTCCACCGCTCAATGCCCGCCTTCTCCTCTCACCAGGCGAGTCACGTTGGCTCGATACTGTCCTTACTCGATGGTTTCCAAGATGAACGATTCGATGGTGTGGGAGCATCCGTTGTATTTCCTGATAGCAAAACTCTGTCCCATAATCTGCTTCCTGCCTCATCTATAATTCTACGGCAGAGCTCAGTGGCACTGCTTCTTTGATTTCTAGGTTCTCATTTTTGAAGGAAATTGACCAACGGTCACCATCTTTTCGGCCTGGATACCATCCCACGCTTGGTATTCCCAGGGAAGATGACGCTGATACGTCTGGGCTAAGGAGGCCTTTTGTCAACTCAGCAGGTCCCTGCCCGTAATACCTTCCGTCAGTTTTTAATATCAAGCTCCCAGCAAAAAATGACCAATGGAATTTCTAATTGGTTTTCATGGCCCTATCGGAACCCAGAATATTCCTATCGATACATTTCGTACATTGTTTTCCTAATGCAAATCCAGAATGGTGTCCTAATGTTATTTTCCAATAAGACCTATAGATTTCATTCCTATAAGGCCCTATAGATTTTATACCTATGTACCCAATGATCAAACCAATCAAGTTTCGCGCCATTGAACGGCATTATCAGCTTTGTTTACATGGTGAATAGGCCTCGTTGACTTTTTGTCCTGTGTTTTCGTTTTTAGTTGTGATTCAGTGGTGTGACAATGGTCAAAGTTACTACAAAAGTTTGCCCCAAGGCCAGAGAATGTGTTGGTAGTAAACTTAATTGCCACTGGTTTCTTTTAAAAAAAGTTCTTACATGTTTTTTTAATATTCAAAATCAGCCATAAATGGCTGATTATGGCGTTCCTCCATTAACGCTATTTAATATATAATATATATATTATATTATATATATTTATATTATATATATATAATATATATATATATATATATATATATATCTTATATATATATATATATATAAATATTATATATATTATATATATATATAATATATAATAATAGGCCAGTCTCTAGAAAGCCCCAATCCATACTCTCAAAAACTTACAGACTAGCTACAGGGGAAGGAATACATTGGGTTTGGATGCTGGTAAAATTTTAGTGCGGAAATTTAAAGAAAAAAAAAAAAGAAAAAAAAAAAAAAAAAACACATATTTATCTGCGCCATTAGCTACAGGGAAAAGGAATACATATTTGGAATCCTGGTAAAATTCAAGCTCAAATTGTAAAAAAAAAAAAAAAAAAAAAAAAATATTTTTTAGGGGTAACTAAAGTAAGGGGGGGACAGAGTTTATATAATATTATATATATATATATATATATATATATATATATATATATATTATATTATATATATATATTATATATATATATATATATAATTATATATATATATATATTATATATATATATTATATTATATATTATCAGTGATGGGCCGGTACTAGTAAATTGGGTTGGGCGATCGGTACACTCGGTACTTTTCGAACAAATTAGCTTGGGCGATAACCAGTACTCGGTACTTTGTAAAAGCGTTGGGCGATACGGTACTCGGTACTGTTCGCCGGTACA
>JABUQX010053213.1:0-2500 GCA_015478945.1 Trachelipus rathkii
AAGAGAGTGATTTATCTGAGAGATTTTGAAGTTTCTGTAGGGTGTGTCGGAGCCACCATATTGAGAGAGTAATTGTGAGTGGAGTAAGGTGATATTGATTTCGTGAGGAGTAGATGGTATTATTAATGTGTTAATGTTTAATAACTTATATTTACGCTTTAAACAATGAATCTTGTTTTAACATATACATATGAGCACAAGAGTATCACCATCAGTATATACAATACTAGAGTTTTGTAGTAATGATACAGAGATGGTATCGTGCGTGAAAAGTATGAATTGAATAATATTATTTGTATGAGTAGTGATATTATGAGATAGAAGGATGATTATGTATAGGAATAGTTAAATGTATATTGAGAAAATATAAGTGTTATTAATTATCTATGGTGAGGGGGTTTAGGAATAAATGGGATTAATCGGATCATTATGTATGTTATTCTATATAATATGTAAAAATAAAGGTATTAGTGAGGGTTAGCTTGCCATATGGAGGGATAATGTGATAACGAAAGAGCAGTTGGTTAAAAATATATAAGAAGTGAGAATAAGTTGTAATAAGGTAATAATAGATAAAGTATTGAGTAAGCACGCGCTCGCAAGTAAATAGTCAGCACATATTTAGAATGTTGAAATCTAAAGTTGAAAAGACACTGAATAAACAAAATCTGGGAGCAAAATTTGAAGGAAAGCAATTGTATTTAAGCTAGCTAGCATAAAAGGAAATAGAAGATATGTGTCAATAATATGTGATAAAAGTAGGAAGTAAGAAATGTTAACAGTGCATAGTAGGAGTTGGAATATGAATGAGGTGAATTGACTATAAGCTGTTAAAAGTAAAATGAGGAAGTGGTGGTTAAATGTTACTTAAAGCCAATGAATGAATGTTTCAAAGAAAAGATGTCTCGGAATTTAATATAAATTCAGACAGTGAACATAATAAGAATATATATTAAATATACATAAGATGTACAACGTACGGAGAAAGGAAGTACGGTAATGACACAGTATATGAGGAAGGAGGATGAATGGTAGACCATACATAGGGAGAATAGGAAGCTCTTCTGGGATAAGAATAGCGAGAAGGTAAGAAATCGAGAAATAACGACAGGGAAACCTATGCGTATAGAATAATGAATAGGCAATGGGTGCTTTTTGGTAATCATGATGAAATGGACATGAGATGATGAGTGAGTGAGTGTGGAAAGAGAACATCTATGAAAAATCTGTAGCATAAATATTATATCATATAATGTAAGAGTTGAATAGTAAATTAGTGTGTGGATATAGTTTTATATGATGTGCATAAGAAGAATATAAGTGATATTTATATGCGGAGGATGAATATAGTTTATTAAGCAAGGAGGTAGGTAATGTGAGGTAGTTTAGGTGAGGAAGTATGGAAGAATGGTAAATCATGCAGGTAATTATATAGAATGAAATTACTTGAGGATGTAATAGAATCAATAGAATGGAGTCAGAGATTGTTGATATATATATGAGTATATGGATTGGAAAAGTTGATGTAAATTAATATAAAGCTCACTCATTATTAGAGGGTTAATTTTATATAGTGTTACGAGGGAATATTGGATGAAGTACAGTGATAGTACCTTATATATATATATACTTATATTTATTAAGAGGAGTAGTAAGGGAGATAATGAGTGAGAATCATTAGTTATTATAGTATTTTGATCTTGCTTTTTTGTAAGCTTTATTGATGATGTATGTAGGATGAGAATAGATAAATGTTTCTGTAGTATTGATTGGTACAGAAAGGATGTATGCTACGTTAGTGACTGATGTTAAGTCCTTGATTAGGTTTATGAAGAGATCTGTTGAGGGTTAATATTGACTTTATAGTGGTTATTATGGAGTTAGATAAATGATTGTGTAGGATTATCAAATCTTTAACATTGAATACAATATATTATTGGAGATACGTAATAGGTAATAAATTGTATTTCAGGCTATTATTAGGATTATGCATTACAGCGTATGTATTTATTGTGGTTTAAATATGAGGAGAGTCTTCCTGATGGCAGGTAGGTGTTATGTTGAATTGATAGTTGGTGTATGGTGTTAGGATTCTGAATTAGGATATGCGTAAAATTATATGAGTGAGGTCTTAGGTTTGATTGTTATGTCTCCATTTGAGTTACATTTCATTATATATACTAGTATATATATATTGTTATAATGAAAGAATTAGAGGTGAGTGTGGCAGGAGGAAATGATGTTAGAATGATGGAGAACTGGAGAGTATGTATAATGGGAGGGCTTACCTATATATATAACAATTATAGTCGAGATGATTATTGGAGTTTATGCAGTGAGTGATACTGAAGATATTTTGAGAGATTATGGTAGTAGAGCATTTTAGTAGTCATAGTGTGTAAAAAGGAGGGTTTGAAAGTAAAACATTAGAAAAAGAGTATAGAGCTATTGAGTTATTGATGTAGAGGATAGTCCTCAGTTATGAAATGATCTATGTTAG